>UCOK01006659.1:0-33896 GCA_900474325.1 Synergus umbraculus
TATTTTTGTGAATTTTCCCATGTATTTTGATTTTGACAAGTGAATTAGTGTATGGATTAAATCATGATCAGGTGCTTAATCAGTTAAGCACCTGATAGTAGAGAGGAAGTAGATATTTTGAACATAAGAGTACTTTATCCAAACATGATCGAAAGTTGCGGGAAATTGATCAAAATGTATCACAAATGCTATCAAGGAGATCGCCCCTATTTCTGACAATGAATCAATTGATAATGATACAGCATTTCAAATAAAAGTTTTTTCATGCTTCTCTTCCATGTACTTTAATTTTGACAATTGAATGGGTTACTTGATTAAAAACGACAAAGCCGATTCGACAGTTAACGCTTTAAGCGGATATTTTTTTGATTAAGTTTATTTTTGTGAATTTTCCCATGTATTTTGATTTTGACAAGTGAATTAGTGTATGGATTAAATCATGATCAGGTGCTTAATCAGTTAAGCACCTGATAGTAGAGAGGAAGTAGATATTTTGAACATAAGAGTACTTTATCCAAACATGATCGAAAGTTGCGGGAAATTGATCAAAATGTATCACAAATGCTATCAAGGAGATCGCCCCTATTTCTGACAATGAATCAATTGATAATGATACAGCATTTCAAATAAAAGTTTTTTCATGCTTCTCTTCCATGTACTTTAATTTTGACAATTGAATGGGTTACTTGATTAAAAACGACAAAGCCGATTCGACAGTTAACGCTTTAAGCGGATATTTTTTTGATTAAGTTTATTTTTGTGAATTTTCCCATGTATTTTGATTTTGACAAGTGAATTAGTGTATGGATTAAATCATGATCAGGTGCTTAATCAGTTAAGCACCTGATAGTAGAGAGGAAGTAGATATTTTGAACATAAGAGTACTTTATCCAAACATGATCGAAAGTTGCGGGAAATTGATCAAAATGTATCACAAATGCTATCAAGGAGATCGCCCCTATTTCTGACAATGAATCAATTGATAATGATACAGCATTTCAAATAAAAGTTTTTTCATGCTTCTCTTCCATGTACTTTAATTTTGACAATTGAATGGGTTACTTGATTAAAAACGACAAAGCCGATTCGACAGTTAACGCTTTAAGCGGATATTTTTTTGATTAAGTTTATTTTTGTGAATTTTCCCATGTATTTTGATTTTGACAAGTGAATTAGTGTATGGATTAAATCATGATCAGGTGCTTAATCAGTTAAGCACCTGATAGTAGAGAGGAAGTAGATATTTTGAACATAAGAGTACTTTATCCAAACATGATCGAAAGTTGCGGGAAATTGATCAAAATGTATCACAAATGCTATCAAGGAGATCGCCCCTATTTCTGACAATGAATCAATTGATAATGATACAGCATTTCAAATAAAAGTTTTTTCATGCTTCTCTTCCATGTACTTTAATTTTGACAATTGAATGGGTTACTTGATTAAAAACGACAAAGCCGATTCGACAGTTAACGCTTTAAGCGGATATTTTTTTGATTAAGTTTATTTTTGTGAATTTTCCCATGTATTTTGATTTTGACAAGTGAATTAGTGTATGGATTAAATCATGATCAGGTGCTTAATCAGTTAAGCACCTGATAGTAGAGAGGAAGTAGATATTTTGAACATAAGAGTACTTTATCCAAACATGATCGAAAGTTGCGGGAAATTGATCAAAATGTATCACAAATGCTATCAAGGAGATCGCCCCTATTTCTGACAATGAATCAATTGATAATGATACAGCATTTCAAATAAAAGTTTTTTCATGCTTCTCTTCCATGTACTTTAATTTTGACAATTGAATGGGTTACTTGATTAAAAACGACAAAGCCGATTCGACAGTTAACGCTTTAAGCGGATATTTTTTTGATTAAGTTTATTTTTGTGAATTTTCCCATGTATTTTGATTTTAACAAGTGAATGGGTAACTTAATTAGAAACGGTAAAACCGAATCAACAATTAACAATAACACTCTAGGTGGATATTTTGGATAAAAATTTTTTTATGAATTTTCCCATGTATTTTAATTTTGACAATTGAATAAGTAACTTGATTAGAAACGGTAAAACCAATTCGATAGTTAATGCTCTAGGCGAATTTTTTAGGTTTAAGTTTATTTTTTGAATTGTCTTACATATACTTCAATTTTGACAATTGAATGTGTAACATGAATAAATGTTTCTTTCAAGTTCAAATTATAAAAATGAAGGAAACTATGAAAAATCATTAAGTGAACTGGCGCTCAAAATCTTAATTTCAAATCAATTCTTAATTATAGTGAGATAAACGGTTATAATAGAAGAATATGAAAATAAATTAATTAAAAATTAAAGTATTTTTTAAATGTAAGAACCGATCAGTTTGGATCATTAGAGTACTGAATAGTACATAGGAGTTTGCTACAGCGATACATGAAGGAAAAAGAATACAAATTTAAGTCATTCAATTTTGTAAGAACCGATCAGTTTGAATAATTAGATCAAAAGCATAAATTAACGTTCAGATGAATGGGGTATTTATTCATTAACGGGAAACGAATTACCACCTGTTCCATATATAACTTATAAAAGTTATCGTTTACTTTTTGCTGCGATAATTGTAAATATGACTTATGGGATTAAAATGTTTTCAAGTACGATGAATTGACACATAGCTATTAAATATATGAATAAATATTAAAAATGTTTTATAATATAAGAACCGATCAGTTTGAATTATCAGATAAAAAGCGCGATTAATGCTGAGCTTGCACAGACTGCGCTTTATATTCACGACTTTTAGCCATGAAACATTATTATATTGACATTGATATTTAATTTTTTTCAGTGTAAAGTGGACACATTATTTCGGGGCGTGGTGTTTTACACCTTCGTCTTTTTTTCGAAGATATAACATGAGAAGGAAGCCGTAACGATTTTAATAGACATGGTATTTAGCAAGTTGTATTATCATTAATCGCCACTTTTTGGGCTGAAGTTAGTTACGATCTAAATAATGTTCGCAGTATTAGCGTTCGGAATAGAACGTGCAAGTAGCATAATGTATTATTGCTCATCGAGAGTAAAGTGCGGATAAGATTCTCGCGCTACTAAAGGAGCACACTTGTTCAATTAAACAAGTTCTTAAAAATATCCGGAGACGCGCTCGATTATTGGTCAGAATATCTAATAAATTTCAAAGGTGTTACGACGGAAGAGAAAGAAAGAGGCGATTTGCGAGAAATGGAAGAAATTGCGCAATCATATCTAAGATCCAAGCTTATTAAACGGATTGACATGGATTACCGAGGAACATAGATTGAATTCCATTATTTCAATAATTTTAACGATTGTCGAGATGTAGTTTCGTAGTCAGAGACCAGACCACGTCACAACCTTTATAGAATCCCAAAAATTATTGTACATAATCTAAAATAGCATGAAAATAAATATGAAAACATACAGATTTCCATTCCGTAATGTAAAACAGTGCTAAAGATAGTACAGTAATTTTAATCCGAATTGACAATTTTTGGAAAAGAAAACGTAAAAACTTTAAAAATAATTAGTAACTAGTAAAAACAATCATGCTTGACAAATTGTAATTCAGGAAATGTAATATTCACGAACCTTGCGAAATGTATGTATAATCAATTATCCGTCAACTATTCTTGCTTGATTTGGTAAAGACGGCCAATTGATTATAAATTAGTTCCAAACATTTCCTTTCTGGTTTGATTTCTCGAAAGAGAGGTACTAATCGGATTGTGTCTTTCGCTTGATTAGTGTCCTCCACGATGAAAGTTAAGTAGTTCAAAACTTTTCTCTGAAATAATGATAATCATGCTAATTTATCATTCTTTATTTTCTGTCTATTGGTTTTCGAAAAAATGTTTACCTCTACTATCACTTCATTGATGAATATATCTCGTATGGTGTTCCACGGAAGAAATTCGGTAGTATCAAGATCAAATAAGCGACATTTGCTAACAATTTGTACTCCCACAGATTCCATTACTAATAGAGTATCTGTAATAAGAAAGAAATTAATTAACTTAAATAAATTATTGGTTTCTTTCAATCCAAGAAATCTCAACGACATTATTTAAAATATAATTTCAGGAAAATTTAATCTAATTAAATAATTTGTACGAAATTATAAGCTTCTAAAATATTCAACGAACCATTATTAATTAGCATGGTATAATGAATTTCATGAATTAGCGAAAAAAATTTAATCTATTCCCAAAATACAAGAAAAAAAATTGGTCGAACTTAAAAATATTAATCATAGAAACAGCTATTTAGTCGCCTAAAGAAAATTCTAGAAGAATTATTGTGCTTGGCGTAGGGCCGTTGGTTTTGAAATCATTTGAAATGCCGGTGTCGCTGCGTCATTCTCAACCCCAAGCACCCTCCCCCTTTCGTTCGTATGTAAAGCATGTTTTAACAAAAATCGAATTCCTGTATAATACGTAAAAATTAAAAAAAATGCATACCTGTAGTTACGGAGGTGGCAAAATTGATGCACTGAGAGATTAAAACGGCTCCGAATATCAATGTGAATATCCAGTTATTCACAAAGAAGCACGCCGCAAGAAACAGGCAACATTTTACGAGTTCAAATCCAACTTGCGATGAGCCGTTACGCCGAACGACAAAAGTCGTGACTTTATTCTCCTTTTCATTTTTAACTTCCAAATCAACTCTTTCCCCGTTCACACTTCGAAAAATTTTAGTTGTAGGATGTCTGGGAATCATCGAAAAACAGTAAATTTGAAAATTGTTCACTTTTTAGTTGTAGAATTGTTTCATCTTCGAGGGAAATGATCGCCATGATGGCCACTATGATTATGATGAAATGATGGCATAATGGGAAGATACTCGTCACTCGTCTCGGTCCACTCTCCACCGTAAAATGACCGGAAATGAAGCCAAGCAACCTCAAGCACGAACAAGGCTGTCTCGACGGTTGCGAACGTAATATATATCTTAAGGCGCGTTCAGATTTCCCACCCGGGTGCACCTCGGGTACTGCGTCCTTTTCTAACATATTGAAATTTCGACTTGTAAGGAAAGGACGCAGTACCTGAGGTGCACCCGGGTGGGAAATCTGAACGCGCCATTAGGCTGGCGTCTCAAAGTAAAAGAGATAGAGCATGAAAATTTGGACAATAAGTACTCTCCATCTCTTTTACTCTTATGTAAACATGGAAACGTTTCGACACTTCGGCGAGCGTGTATTTTGGCCATCAGGGTGACTTCCCATGAATCCGGAATGCGTTGTGTTTTTGCGTAAAACCATGAGAGTGAGAGAGACGCACTAATACTACCGTCTCTCTCACTCTCTCAATAGTAACAATCTCGCAATATCAACCGCATTCCTCTCGCAATAGTAACCAATAGTTACCTCAAATTTCACTTGATATACTACGCATGAGTTGCGCTCGGCATCTGATTGGTTACTATTCGCGCGCAATTTAGAATACTAAAAAATATTGTTTTATTTGCAATACGCATGTGCAATTAATGTGACGCATGCGCAGTTAATGTGACATTTGAAAAAAGGAATTTCGTACTATGGCGAGCGCCTCTGGTCTAGATTTCGTTGATATTGAGGAAGTCGAGTGTATATAATTTACGTACATATGTAATTTTTACATGTAAATTACGTATGTACATTAAGATTCATGTATGCCTTCCCCCTCAAACATGTCAACTCAACCCTGGTTTCCATAAGATTCAAATGGAAACCAGGGTTGGGTTGACATGTTTTCAATGGAAGGCAGTAATCAGGTATGTATGGATATGTTATGTAATCCTATATAAGAAAAGTCATGGCATAAAAATCTCGAATTGAACAAAGTCGAATATCGAAAAGTATCGAATTAAGAAATAAAGCATTGACTGAATGTATAGAAAAGTAAATAGAACCACGACGGCTGCATAGCGGCAGTCAGTGGCACTAGTATGTAATATATCGGAGTCCCACCCCTGTATATTTAACAGCGCTATCTATGTATAGTTTCTCGCTTTAGTTGTCAGTTGTCGTTATTTTCGTTTTCTTTCTTCAAAGTGTCAAAGTGAGGTATATAATTCAATTATCTAAAGGAATAATTCTTCTTTTATTCTGAGGTATAACTTGCTTTTTAAAAATTAGTTACACGATTAATCTATTTTCGAAGAAAATACAGTTTTTAATTTTATCTTACTTCCGGTGGCTTTAATAGCCACACCCATTAATTCGTGTCTATTTATATCATTTATACTATTTATCGTTTATTTTGTAGATTTTTGTATAGAAATTAATTAGCCTATTTAGTTCACTTCCTAATATGACAAAAGTCGAAAATAAATGCGGGTTTCCCTGAGTATAATGTCCTTTTAAATATAAAGAAATTTAGAATTATGAAACTTTCAGATCTAAAATAACCTCAAAAACTAAATCTTGAATTGCTCGATTAATTTCATTCAGTAAATTTATTGGAATTTAGCTTGAATTCCATTAAATTTCACTGAATTTTATTTCCTTTCGCCAGATTTCATTAAATTTTATAATTATTTTTCAGACTAAAAAATGGACATGGTAATTTCAAGTTTGCAACAACAAAGGCAGGTGACTGAACAGCTTCGCCGAGAAGCTGCAATCAAACGAATCACAGTTAGCAAAGCTTGTGAAGATATCATGAAGTACATCACCGAACACGAGCAAGAAGACTGCTTACTCGTTGGGTTTTCTTCACAGAAGTCCAATCCCTTTCGTGAGAAAAGCTCCTGCATTCTTCTCTAGTCGATGTTTACTGTGCTCATTTTGATTTAAAAAAAATACCTTCTCCGATGAAAGTGTAAAAGTCGAAAACCGCATTATTCCGCTATATTGAATCTCTTTAAAACTATTAAGTTATAACTTCAATATAAGATGTACGATTCATATCTCATTTTTTCAGACTAAAATTATCAAAAATTTCTCTTTGTCATTTCGTTTCGAACCCTTCAGTGTAATTTTCTTTGAACGTATCTTATATTCTTTTATTTGCGATAAGTATCTATTTTACTTCTGTTTTCTACGAACCCAGCACCTGTTGTGGCCTTATAAAAACTAATGAATCTAATTCAATATTACTGTGTTCAGTTCTGTAATCAGAAATAATTTAAAACATAGAAAAAACATTGTCAATTTGTAGAGCAATAAACTTATAAACTATTTTGTAAAATATATTTACATTCGTTGAAAATAAATATCGTCTTCAATTCACTTTCCTGTTGGATGAACAATATGTGATCTAAATAGATTCTTGAATACTCAGTAAAAATTTTAATATACAACGATATACATTTCACGTGTTACAACTCGCATAAAATCTGTAGCACACATCAGTAAAAGAACGCAGCAACATAAAGTAATTTTATCGTATCACGTATTCAACTAATTAATTTCAAGCATACAAAGTTATACGTAATTTAAAGACACCTGAAAATCTACAAAAAATAAAATAAATAATTTTAAAAGAAATTAAACTTTACAAAGTCCTGGCGAAATGTAAACAAAACTATTAGCTGTGAAGTTGTATCAACTTTTGTGCTCATTCAATGAGTACTTTGCTTCCTTATAGAAGAAGCATTAATTAATCAAATGTATTGACGTAATAAACAGTTTACAAATGATTTTATAAAATCTATAAAATACACACACACATAAAACTAAAATCGATCTAAAATTCTGAATTGTAACTTTAGAAACAGCTTTCTTACCAAACGCAAAGAAAGTTTCAAAGCTAAATAGCGAGTATTTATATTTGATTGATAAAAAGGGATTGTAACTTAGGAAAACTAATTTTGATTAACTTAGAATTAGATTATCAAATATAATTTACAAATCAAATTAACGATGCACGCGATGAACAGTAAATTTATAGATAATTCGCAATAAAAACGAATATTTATAATTTTTGTATAGCGTAAAATTATTTTACATTGGATTAAACATTAAAATAATATCATCAGGAATTTTAGGACCTGAATTCTGAATTCCATAATTGAATTCAAACAAATTTAAATAAATTTAAGTTAAACAATTTTCAACTCTTAAAATCTAAAGCATTTGTTTTTGTATTATTAATAATTAAATAGATCAAAGACACAAGAAATCTGCTTGGGAATCAATTATTTGCTTATGATTTCAGACGCAAAATATTTACTCATAACTCTCAAAACTTTAAATTTCAAAAAATCAGTTAGGGTGGCCATCAGAAAGAAAAAAAATCCCGATTACAATTTTTAAAATACAATCATTCTACATAACAAATTAAAACAGGTTTAGAATAAACTAATATAAATTTTTAAAATGCACCAAACAGCTTTTAAATTTGAAGTGCTATAAACCGCCATTTTAAAAGAGAACGTGAGAAATTTCTAAGAAATTGAAGAACTGACAACTCAAATTTTGAGTGTACATTAGATTTCAAAATTTCAAGAGATTTCAATAGATTTTAAAGGATTTCAAAAGACTCCAAAATATTTCAAAAGATTTGACTAGATTCAAAAGATTTCAAGAGCCTTCAAAAGATTTCATAATCGAGCATAACTAAGGTCCTAATCCTTCGAAACAAATATAATCTCAAGTGATTGTATATGGTTTTTTTTGACTAAAAATTTTTAAAAACTAATCATTTCCGGTTTTAGGATCGAGTGGCCATCCTCTTCTGATTTTTTTGATTGATAGGTTGTTTTATATTAGCAAGGAATATCGATATTTCAGATATCGATACTGCTGCATCACTATTTAAAATTTCTGGTCTTTCTCTCATTATATTTTCATTTTTCGCTCTTGAGATGAGAAACAATTTTATTTATAAAATCAGTATCTGTTTCGATTCGCGACGTTGTTTATCAAACAAGAGAGATCAGCTCCAATAATTGTTGATTGATTAGCGTAATAAGGCTGGGAATTAATTGCACCGTTGCTGTACTTCATCTGCATTGCTGTATCGTAATCAGGTGCAGGTCTGTAAGGAGGAAGCAGAGCTTGCAAGGTAGTTGTGTCCTTTGCGGAAGCGGAAACAACTGGACAGGGAGAAGTCGACAAGTCGCTGTAACTTGTCCAGCGCATGTGATTCTCAGCTTGATTATCCAAACGAAGAGACGTTATACGTTCATTCGGATCGTTCTGAAATGAAAAGAAACAATTTTTTGCATATTTATTTTCATGAATATTTTACTTGATGCACATTTTTCACATAAGAATACTTACAAAGTGCCCATTACTGACTCGTTCAGGTAATGGAACGTTTTGGTGTTGCATGTAAAAGTGGTGTTGATCGATACACAGCTGCCAGACGTATTTTGTGTGACGTGATTCTCCGAATGTAAATTGTTTGGCACTTTCGCCTTCAATTTGCAACTCAATTCTGAAAGTCTTTTTCTGACTAATCACGTTGCTTATGACATTCCACCTTAAAAAGATATCCATTATTATATATAATTGTTTCGAGATATCATATTTTATATATATTCCCTTTGAAATATTTCTAATCAAAAAAATCTTTTTTTGGAAACTGAATTTTGCCACTACTACAAAAACTCCTCGAAAACCCCATAACATAATTTGGAATTTTTACCCATAAAAAATCGTTGCTTGAGAAGTAGAAGATCCAATCATGATTCCATTGATAGAAACGCCAAGAATAACTTCATTGTTTCCTTCGTCCTATAAATAAATTAAAATTAAATTAATTTTTTAAAGAAATATGTGGAAATTAAGGATTTCATTTTATTCGAATCGGAAAATTGATTTAAGCCAATATGACGATTTAGGCAATACGACAAAAATAACATAATTACATTTGGCCACCCTATTAAGCGAATGTATTTTGACTTGCCTTTGCAATAAATGTTTCATAACCGTAGCCTTCTAATTGCATGACGGTCATAATATACATTTCTTCGGCAGCAGTTTGCGAGACTCCTGTTAAATTCTTATACTGGGAAACCGCATCATTCATCAAAGTTTCCATCCCTCTTGGTTCTGTTTCTGCCAGAGACTGTGTAAATAATACATTTTTACTCATTTAGTTATTCTCTAAATTTTTTTATTATTAAGCGATTTTAAATTTAAAAAATTTGAAATCTAATAATTTTGAATTAAAAGCATTTGAAATAAACAATTTTTTTAACGGTTCAGTTTCATAAATGAAGGATTTATAAAAAATTTTAAAAATTAAAACATGTTGTGGTTTCAAATGTAAATTGTTAAAAAATAAATAAAAAATTATAAGTTCTAATGAAGTTGAATAATTTTAAAATTAAAAGCGTTTGAAGACAAACAATTTTTTTATGTAAAGTGTTCAAATTTTTACAATTTAAATCTCCAAACATTATTTAGTAAAATATGTTAATCATCTGAAATTGTTACCGAAGTTTCATTTAATTTTAACCAAACGTAAAAAAAAATGTTAATTTAAATTTGTTCTTCTGAGACTTACTTTGGGGAAAAAAATGATTTCCTGCTGACAATCCATCGGATCTCTGTTTGCATCATAGTTCCCAAATTCGGCCTGCATAGAATAACTTGCTAAAAGTGAAGCTCTCCTTGCATCACAAGTTACTCTTTCCTCCAAAACGTCGTTCTTCATTTGTAAATAATAATGATACCTGAATATGAAAAGTCTTTTAATTGTAAAATTTCTTTAATTGATTAAGTAAAAAAAAACAGAAAAGAACTATTTTCTTTTCTTTTCCTAAATTTTAAATGGTGTCTACGCGGCTCTAAATTTATTTTTTATAATTTAAATAAATTCATTATTTTCAAATAGCGTATGTTAATTTCTAAAGCGACAAGAAAATAGGAAACATAGGAATACTTTCTTTTTTGATGATAGAATTGTATACTAATCAATTTCAAACCGAATTGTATGAGAATCCTACCTAGAAAAATCATCTTGTATCAGCTGGATATCGACAACATAATACATGACTCGCAGGTAAACATTGCAGTTTTTAGCTCTTTTTTCAAGCTCTCTTTTAAGAGGTTTATCCATATTCAACCATCGAAAAGAATGTGGACTCTCTCTCGAGATGTAAGAGAGGCCGAAAAATTCTGGTTGACCGAAGCCGAGGCGTTGTGTTACATTTAATAAACATTCTCTTCCTGTGCTTGCAATACTCAATGTGCAATCTATCGACGTGGAGTCTAAAAGTTCTACGCAAAGCACGTATTGATTCTTCGAGACGACGTCGTACTGGCGACTCTTCTTCAAATGGAATTTAAACGGCATCCTATAATTATAAGCGAAAAATAATTAATTAACTAAATTTTTGTATCAAATTTGATGTATTTAGAATAAATATTTATTTTTTATAACAGAAAAATGTGCAATTTTAGGTTTTAATTTTAGTTGACTGGAAAAATTTCCAAATAATATAAACCAATCTTTACAATGGTTTTATTGTAAAAAGCATAATATTTCAACTTTTTCAACGTGATAAGAAATGTAAAGCTATATTAAGGGCGTTGAATCCAGGTGTTAATTTCAAAATTCTATTCTCCATTTTACTCAACGACAATTACAGATAAATATTTTTTCGCTCTGTAGCGCTAGTCTTTTTTCAAACATAACATTGCTTACAAAGCGAAAAAATATTTAAGTTCGATACTTTTTACATAAAATGAAGAATTCAAAATCTAACTTAAAAATTCAGTATTTTAATTTAAATTAAAAAATATTTGAATGAGATATTTTCTCGCTGTGTACACATAATTCAAGTTAAAAATTGATTAATTCTACAGAGGGAAAAAATTCCAAATTTAATGTTTGTTGAGTAAAATGAAGAAATCGAATTTTTAGATTAAAACTTGGCTCCAACACCCTAAAAGAAATAAACAAATTTTGTGAATATGATTCAGGATATCGAGTGACAATCACAGAGTTGATACTTGTCAACGAAGTTAAATTATTTCTTTCTACTCTCTTGCAAAAATGCTCCATTTTAAGCCCTTTAATAAAATCTATAAATAGCAAATGACGTTTCCACTAATTTAGACTTAAACACTACGCATTTGAAGAAATAAATTTAATATTTAAAGAAACTAATACTATGGAGATTAATTAAAAATAATAGTTGTTTTTAAATTGACTAAATTGAAGATGTAGAACTCATAAAATCATTAAAAGAAAATTTTCCTCGCATCTACAAAAGTAAGGTTAAGTGTGTTCTATTTTTAAAAAATAAAAGCAACTGACATATGTCCATGAAACTTATTAACTAATTAATAATTTCTCCACAAAATTTAAATACTTTTTTCTTTAATTATAGCTAAAAATCGATTTGTAGATTGATTTGAATTTATTAAATATTTTATACCTTTCCAACAGCTTTCACTTCTTTTTAACAAAATCCTCTTATCAGGAAAATTTCACTTTTTTATCTCCGAGCACTTATAACTAACGAAAATAAAAAAACTATTGAAATTTTCACGAAAATCATTATAGGATTTGTTCTATTTGTTCTATTTACATCATTCACATTGACAGCTGTTGAGGTTATGTTTACGTGAAAGTGAAAAGGCCAGGGTTGAGAAGTGACGCGTCACTCGGAGTTTTTCATGTATGTAAATTACGTATTTTACGTAGAAAACCCCCACACTGCTGGCATCTCATGATTGAGGGTGGAATCCCATGCAGGCGCAAAATGTAAAGCGAAAATAAACAGCCAATGATTGAGAATCTTTGAGAAGACAGATATCTAAAAGTGTTCTGCAATTGGCTGTTCATTTTACGCTTTGCGTTTTGCGCCTACATGGGACGGCACCCTGAGTCTTGCGTTGCGTCACAATGAGAGAGAAAGAGACAGAAGTATTCTTTTGTTTCTTTCTCTCTCATTATGACGCAACGCAAAACGCAATCATGGGACGCCAGCCTAAGGCGAGAAAAAGAGGGAAAAAAAGTATATTTCTATATTTTTCTCTCTCATTATGACGCTACGCAATCATGGGATGCCAACCTTACTGTAAAAATCCCTGTAATTTACCTTAGGTATTTTACTTACCCAACCGTGGGCACGACGCATGAGTAGCATGGTTGGGTAAGTAAAATACCTTACGTAAATGACATGATTTTTTACAGTAATTTTTTAAGTAGGTATTTTACGTCGAAAACACCAAATTCATATGGAGTGCGGAGTTTTCTACGTAAAATACGTAATTTACAAAATTAAAAAGCCGCATGTAAAATACGCAAAAAACTTCGAGTGACGCGTTACTCAAGGTTTTATACGTATGTACTTACACTCGAATCTCCCCATAAAGACAATCTCCCAATAACGACCGCATTCCTTTCTAAATAACGACCTGCATGAACCTTAGAGATCCTAAAAGTAGAGTTGAGACAACTTTACTCTGTTTTTGATTGGTGCAAAATATTGTGGGGTAACCGGAATCGGAAGTTCTAAAATACGCGCGATGATTGGTCAAAAACAGATGCATCGTATATCGATAATCGCGAGTGACGCGGGAAGTTTTAAATATGTCTATAGAACAATACAAATTATAGGCATTTCTGTCGTAACTTCCGATTCCGGTTACCCCATAGCCCAATGGAGGGGGAAAGTTGTCTCAACTCTACTTTTAGGATCTCTACATGAACCTAAAGTCTCACTTGATACCACTTCGCATGCGTTGCGCTCCGGGATCTGATTGGTTTCTATTAGCGCGCAATTTGAAATGCTAAAAAATATTATATTATATACAATACGCATGCACAATTGGTGTGCCATTTTTGAGAAAAGAAATTTCGTCGTTATTGGGAGATTCCAGTGTACATGGTCTTCTACCTATTTAAATTACATATTTTACGTATAAAACTCCCACTCCATATGAACTTGGTTTTTTCGTCGTAAAATACTTAGTAAATTAATTTAAAAAACCATGTAACTTACCTAAGGTATTTTACTTACCCAACCTTGGCCATAGGTGAACTGCATGACGCATGCGCATTATAATAAAGGTACATACACACTTACATACCATCTGCCACGCGTCACAAAGTTCATCTATATTGAATCAGTGAATCAAAGTTTTGTATTGTTCTCCAGTTTTTCACGATTTTTGACATTTTTGGTGTAAAGTAACAGAAGTACAATTAGAAATTTCGATTGCATATTAAAGATGACTGTCTTAGCGGTTGTAAATAAATTCCGGCAGGAATATGCAAAGAATACACCAAAGAAACTAAAGATAATCGACTCCTATCTACTGTACGTCTTTTTGACGGGTGTCATTCAATTCATTTACTGTTGCCTCGTTGGAACTTTTCCCTTCAACAGTTTTCTCAGTGGATTTATTTCCTCAGTTTCCTGCTTTATTCTCGGGGGTGAGCATATTTTCGATCTTTTTTGAATAGTCTTTTGGTGGAGTTCTCGAAAAAAAGTGTCATGTATCCTTCATTTTTATTACCTTCATTTTTATTACCTTCATTTAACATATAAATAAAATTAGTAATTTAGATCCACCATAAAAATAAATAGACAGACAAATCACGTTTCACTTTATCAGCCGAATACGGGCACAATTATTATTTATGTCAATAGCTGGACAAATTGTATATTGAATAAATTCGTTCGGCAGTTGACATTCTGCTGTAGAGGAACGAATTTTTATTTATTAATTTATCCGGATACTGGCATTTCAAATTAATGGTACAAATTAGCATTTCAATACATACATATTATAGAATATTAAAAATGTTTGACCGGCTAATCTAATTGATTTCATTAAATTTTGTTTATGTTTCAGTTTGCCTCCGACTTCAAGTAAATCCACAAAATAAGAGTCAATTCCATGGAATCAGTCCAGAAAGAGGATTTGCAGATTTCATTTTTGCGCATATCATTCTTCACCTCGTAGTTATGAATTTTATTGGATAAGAAATTGTTTTCACTTTTGTAAGTTATATTATTAAATTTTTTCCAGTCAACAAACGTAGTTTTCTTATTAGCCCGAGATCGTAAGGAAAGGTTTATTATCGTGATAACTACGTTTCTGAAATTAATTTAATTTCCTTTTATTCCAGAGTATGTAATGAATTCAAGAATTAAACTTCAAAGTTCGATCTTTTACTGAGTTTTACTGATTAAATATTTAGTTATAATATTTGTTAAAATGAAGAGATCGTACATATTTTCAAGTTAGAATTTGAATCCAAAACCCGTAATGTTTAAAACTGATATAAACAAAATTGAAGAAAAAGGCATGAAGAAACGAAAGACGAGTAACTACAACAATCTATAGCATATTTTATTCATTTTACACTTCTCGTAAAATCCTAATCAAAGGATATATTGCTGGCAGAAATGTACGTAATGACTTCTTAAGTGTATTTACAAGGATCTCGTGGGAAGTATTGATATATAATGTTTAATGTGCAAATGCATTTCTTCGAAAGGTCAACAAACAATCAGCACAAAGACGTCAAGAAATATAAAGACATCTAAAATATAATAATAGTAGAGTAACGAAATATAATAATAATATCAGATAAACACCCTTCGAAGAACTCAATTCATATTTTTGCGTAACTTTCCTTTAATAAAATACTTCATTCTTTCTCAAAAAAAAAAAAAAAAAAAAAAAAACACTAAAAAAATATATCTTTAAAAAAAATCGAAACTATGAAAAGTTCTCGCAGAAATACTTCAGAGTCTTTGTTATTGTTTTTTTTTGTTTTCTTTTTTGGCTAATCGCCATACGGAGATAGTTGCTCATTCCACAACTCCATAAGACTTAACAGTGTCGCTTAACTTTCTAAAAAATAAATAATCTATTAATACTAATAAAAGGCTCGACATAGACGTCACTCTATCCGAAATCGCTTTCTTTTATCGGTTTCTGGTTCTAAATATGTAGTGAGTAGTCGTTTCATATCGTATGAATATCATACGTACAAATGTACATTCGAATGTATGTATGTAATGTACTTATACATATAAAAGTCGATTATTATCACAAAAATAAGCAAGCGAGGAAAATAAAAACGCATAGATTCTAACGACAGAAAATAAAAAACGTGACTCTGGAAAGATAGGGTCAAGCATTTTCATATTTTAGTTCAAGGAGGAAATATTAAAGCTGGGAAATACAATAGTTGCTAATGAAATAAAAATAAAAATTCATTACTTCAAGTCGTAATTGCCGTTAATCGTAGGGCGAATTAACTAGCCAGTACAAAGTTTGCACTTGCTATTCTATTTTCCACTGTTCGAGAGTTCTAAAATTTATCAGAATTTAAAATCTAAGAAATTTGTAGAGAATATTTTTAATTTTAAATCAAAGTAAATTTAGTTGACTTTGCGAGAAATTACTTCTATTGATTATTAACTCTAACTATTTGACCAGTTTTTGTCAAATTTCTTGTTTCTAAAGTCAATTTTCATCATATTCGATATGAATTTAATAGAAATCACAGTATTGAATTAATACTAGTAATTACATTTAGTTGAAGCAAATAATAATAATAATAATTTCTACATCAAAAGCATTGATGTAACTTGTTAAAATTCGGATTTGCAGTAATTATTATCCAAAAAGACGGAACATAATTTTTGAAATTAATTTTTTTGTCTTAAAACATATATCACTACTACAGTTTTTAGTAAATAAAAAATATATTTTTCAAAAGAACATTTTTTTATAAATACTCGGAAGAATGTTTCTCATCTCTTGAGTTTTGACCTTATGATCACTAATATTCTCCAGAATATTCTCTTTAGTATAACTCTTGTTCAAGTACTCGGCCTATAGAAACTTAAAACTCGCGTTACTTTTCATCCTTTCGCTTGATCGAAGTTTCGAATCTAAATTATAAATCGACAAGTTTTTTGGCATCTAATGAAGAATTTAAAGAATCTAAGATTCTAGAAACTAGAAGGCTTTCAGTTTCAAATAAATAGTTTTCAATCTTAGATTCGAAGCCTTCTAAAATTTGTTCACCTCCCTCTCTCTCTCTCTCTCGCTTTTAAAATTTCATTCCTCTTTAACTTTCTTTGCTTTTCATTTCTTTTTTTTTATTTCCTTCAGTTTTTCTGCTCTTACTTCCCGACTTTAGCTCAATTTCTTTTGTTTTCCTCGACGTAACGCGAGAACTACGAGAACTGTACTCGAAGAAATAGAAGATCCTGGTTCCGTTTCCTGTCGGATCTGGAGCGAAATCTCTTGAGATTCAAGTTCTGAGTTGAGAAAATCTTTTCTTCGGAAATTTAGACGTCTAAGAAGCGATTTCGTTCGTACTTCTTGAGAAGGACGGTAATTGCGAATCTGAGGGACCTGATTCACTCTTCCGGTGTTTCTCTATGTATTTCCGACGAGCGGAAAGCAGAAGATGTTCCTTTCGACGCTGCAGAATTCTCTCTCTTTCGATCGATGATTTCGAAAAGCGACCACCAAGATTCGATGGTTCTTCGCCACTGAAATAATAGAATTATAATTAGACATAATTAAAACAGAGAAATTTGGAAGTTGAAATATCTCAAAGCTTTTAAATCCTTTAGATAATTATGCCGTAAAATTAATAATTATAATAATTACCTATCAGCGACTGGAATATCGAGATGAGGATCCCAAGAGTTTTGAGTCTGAGTGCTTGGCAAAATGTGAGTCATTGACGATTGGGTTTGAGTTTCTGTTTCCGGTTCCTCGATAACGTGATGAGGTAGAGTTAATCTACCATCCAGAATATTCTCGATTGTTAATTCCACCGACCTAGTCACCCTGAGATCTTCAATTACGATGTTTCTTGGATAATGATGAAAGAGCTGCTGGACCTGAATTTATTGAAATGAAAAGGGAAATTAAGAGGGAGTTGATTATACCAGGAAGCGTGAATTTTTTTCGTAATTTGAATAAATTCATTCCAAATCGGACGGTTTAACTTCAAGTTGTAGAATTATTACTCTTTTAAAAACTTCGAAATTTTTTTGAACGTCTTAAAACTTCACAAGATTCATTAAAATTCCGAGTAATCTTTTGATTTTCAAAACAATCCTTAAAATATCATGAAAACCCTTTAAAGCCACTTAAAAAGTGTTTCTTATTTCCTCTAAAGAATATCTTATTCAATCACCGACCAATTATACAAATTGAAGTTAGATTGCCTGCTTGATTCTGGGAATATCCCAAATTTTTAAGCATTTAAAACTCAAATGAATAATTTAAAAATACAAACTTGTCTGGCCATGGCATCCAATTGGGAATTAGTATTCGCCAAGGTGAGAAATTCACCTCGAAGTCGATTGTGTGTGACTTCAACAGAAAAACTCGGCAGCCAGGAAACGTATCTGGATCCATCGAAATGAAAAAAGTGATTGTCGTTCCTTCTGGCTGGAGTTTGGGATTCCGGTGGGATTTCTGGATTGTTCTCGCGGTGATTGGCTTGCATACTCAAAGCGAGTCTGCAAGTTGGACAAGAGGTGTCTTGTTCCAACCAGGATTGAAGACAAGAATTGTGGAACAAATGTCCACAGGGAAGTTTCCGGGCTGTTTCCATTTTTTCCCAGCAAACTGCACAATTGTCTGAATTTTCTGCGAGTTCTTCCTGAGATGCCATTGGATAACTGAAAACGAAAACAATCGTATAAATGGAAGCGATATAAAATAAATGAAGGATTTCGAGCTTAGAACTCTGACTTAGAAAAATTAAAAAAAGTAAATAAATGTAGAATTCTGGATGATTATTTTTTAATTTTTAAGGAGGAATTAGAATTTTTTACCGCTTGGTATAAAAAATATAAGCTTTTAAATTAACATTGTATCTTATGGAAGTAACCTAGCAGAATCACATAACTGAAGATTTCTCTTCGAAAATCCAACGTAAACACTCAAAAAAACTATTTTTATTAAAGAATGAACCTTACTTGCCTCGGCAAAAATAAAAAATTGGTATCTACCTGGGTATTCAATTTTGTATAAATTAACTTTGAAGCTCAAGAAATCAGTTGTCAACAAATAAAACGAATAAAATTAAAGAAACGTGGCAACGTTGCAACCTGCATTTCCTTTGGAGCAGAAGATAAGTGTTCCCAGATCAGGGGTATTTTTCTCACTCACTCTCAAGCAAGTGACGTCACATGATATTAGAGTGAGTGAGAAAAATACCCCTAAACTGGCAACACTGGTCAAAATATAGCCGATTTAGCAGATGATTTTTGAATATACACAAATACTACAACTGACTACTATGAAGTCAAAATGTTGACTGACTTGCGCAACGTTGCCCCGTTTCTTCGCATTTTTTCCAATTTTATAATTTATAAAATAACTAATAATATTAGGTTTTCAGGCAAAAAAAATAAATAACTATTATTAAGAAGCACAATCTATATCAAACAAACAATTTACGTATTAAATAATATTGAATTTTGTTTTGTAAATTATTCAATTATTTTATATTTAATTTAGTAAATTTTTTGGAAATCTGACATATATTAAACTAAAGAATTTTTGGATACTACTTTTGTATTTTATATCAGTCTATTTATGAAATTTTTTACAAACGCTCACATGATTCAAAACTTGTGCATGTTTCTCCTTAAGGCCATGTCAGACTTACCCGATCCCTACCTTACCGACATTTTTTTGTCTGCAACATTACGTCTACATTTATTGAGATATCAAATTGAATATTTCTAAAATTGATGCTAAAGCATTAAGGTACGTTTATCTGGTCTTAAATTTTTGTAAAAATAAAAAAAATTTGTTTGAAAAAATTTTTTTTTATAAATGTCAATATTTAGGACCAGATAAACGTACCTTAATGCTTTAGCATCAATTTTAGAAGTTTTCAAATTGATATTTCAATAAATGTCAACGTAACGTTGCAGACAAAAAAATGTCGGTAAGGTAGGGATTGGGTAAGTCTGACATGGCCTTAAGGACAAATACCACGTCACAAATTACCGACCGGACAATGTATGTATTTCTTTTCGACCTTCTTATTTTTAAACTAAGTAAAATATCTCATTGAAAATTTGCGAGATGAAAGAAAATATATTAGCCGGTTGTTGTCTGGTACCTTGGAGCTCGAATTTTGCAAGAAAAAAATATTTTTCATCAATTTTCCATGTCCACTATACCAAACCACATAATCTTTGTAAATCCTGGTAAATCATCATATGTTCTGCTATAGTGGACACTGGACATAAAAAAATTATGAAAAATATATTTTTCATGCAAAATACGAGCTCCAAGGGACCAGGCAGCGATCGGCTAATATATTTTCTTTCATCTCGCAAATTTTCAACGAAATATTTTACTTAGTTTAAAAATAAGAAGGTGGAAAAGAAATACATTGTCCGGTCGGTAATTCGTGACGTCATAGTTTGGTATTTGCCCTTAATTAGAATTATCTTTAATTTTCCGGAGCAAATATGGACTTTTAAAATATTTTATATAATTTTAAAGATTAAAGATTTTTTTTTGGAATCCCATAAAAAATTCCATGAAATCCTTTAAAATTAAAACTAGGGGTGCTTTGTGAGCACATTCTCATCACACTTCGCGCGCTTGCTTTCGCTTATCAATCTTCATCTCTGATATATACTTTTACTTAAATTACTTTATTTTTATTTGAAGAAAACTAATTTACTTAAGGTTCTATCGACCTTAAGGAACACATTCTCATCAGTGCACATCAGTTTTAATTATCTTTATTTTTTTGAATTTTTGAAAAGTTATATATCTGACAATTTTTGTTTTATAAAAAAAGTCATAATGATGAATTTTTCGACTAATTGAATACTATGAATATCATTAAACAGAATTTATAAATTAAAAAAAAATTTTTTTTTTTAACTAAAAATTATCCAAATTTTTTACTTTTTATCAAAAATGGCTGGCTAAAGAACTTGACCTTTATTTTAGGACAATAAAAGTGTATACCAAAAGCCAATCAAATCGGTCAATTATTTCGAAAGTTATCGTGCTCACAAACTAAAATCTACAAACAGACAGACAGACAGACACATTGATAAAAACATGTTTTTTGGGTTCAGGGGGTCACAAAACGTCGACATTTGAAAAAAAATTGTAAAAAAATTCTCGAAATTGAAAAAATTCAATTTTTTCGTTTTACAAAAAAAAAAGTATTAAAATTAGGCATTTTTTCACTCTGTATCCATAATTCTATTTAAAAATAAAATACCGTTACAGAGCAAAAAAACATCTAATTACAATATTTATTGTATAAAATGAGGAATTCGAACTTTATGTTTTATGTTAGCAAATGTAAAATAAAAAAAAGAAACGTTGAATTAAATATAAATTAAATTGTACGGACTTTTGCTCCATGTGACTGAGGACTGCAAGATAATTTCTGTGTTTGGTGATTCTTCTCTGAATTTCGTAGAAGAGATATCGAAGTTGCATGCAGATCACGAGGGATGCCATGCTGAGGAAGATATTGCTCCACAAAAGCATGTGAATATGATGGAGAAATTCAACTGCGAGGACTATTAATTCTGAAGCGAGTTCAGTATAATAAGCCATGGGTCCTCTTTTGTCCCAGGTACGTGGGGAAGAAGTTCCAGCACCTCGTGTATCATAGAGATGAATAGCATAACGCAGCATCACGTGAATTGTCCTCACACCCAGGAGAACACACTGAAAACAAAAACGGAAAATTTAGTTATCTTTGAGGTAGGTATCTTATAAAGTTGCTGTATTTGAAAAATTACAATTTCAATTTTCATGAACCTTTTCCAATTTTGGGTTCCTTTGTTTGATTTCAAAAATAATAGCCGATAGGGTTTAGTTTAGTTTATTTACAGCTTATTTAGCAATCTGTAGTGCTCAAATTTCGAGCTGTATTAGATAAATTCTTCCAAATTTCGATAAAATTGAAAAAGAGTGTTTAAATTAAAAATTAAGGGTATTAGGCCTAAGCGAAATTCGATTTTTTCATTTTACTTAACAAGTATTGTAAGTAGATAATTTCTCTTTCTGTACTGGTGCTTAGATTTTAAATCGAAGTAAACGTATAGAGCGAAAAAATATCTATTAAATATATTATTATATCTATATAATAATATGAACAATATATATATATACATATAAATAAAAAAATGAGCAAATAAAATTATGGTTAGCAACTTTACTAGAAGCAAAAACAACTTTCGATGTAACTTTATGATAAACTATAGTCCTTGAAGTCGTAAACGTCAGTGAGAAGTAATTAACTAAAATTCTCAATAAAAAAGATGTTTCAACATGTCGAGAAAAAAAAACAATAAAAATTTTCTTTTAAATCAACGTTTGAAAATCTTGCACTTCCATATTTTCTCCTTAAATTTTTAAAATTAATTTTTTTTGCAGAATTAATAAAAATAGATTTAAAAATTCTTTAAAAAAAGTTGACTTACATTTTTAATTATATCGGAATTCACAACTAGTGTTGTGAAATCTATTAATATTAATATTTTCAATATTGTAATCGGCATGCAATAAACTAAAAATATTATGACGGCAAAAGTACTTGAAAAAACAATAATATTACTTCAATAAAACAAGTTTGTTAGATGTCAATGATACAACGAATAGAGGATTAATCGATAGAATAAAATGTGGAAACCTTTTCTATTACAGATTAAGTAATCTTTGTATAGAATCTAGCGTCTAGTTTCTAGTTAATTTATGTAGTCTCGTTATTATCAAGTAATTGAATATAAAAAAAATGATTTATCAGACAGTCTCGAAAAATTAATGTAAATTTATGTAAATTGTGACGAAGTTGTGAACGTTTTGAATTACATTTAAAAAATTGAATGTAAATAACTTCTCATTCATTGAACTGAATTAAAAACAAATTCATCTAAATTTAAGACCTCAATACTTGGAGTGAGGAATTAAATTTTAAATTCCGTCAAATTCTACTGAATTTAATGCTAACAATTCTGCTGGAGTCTTATTAAAATTTCAATTCACATCAAGGTCAAAAAATCAGTCGTAAAGTAATTGCTCGCTGACTTTCTATTCTAGAACATTTTCAAGAGCGAAGGCAGGTAGAAATTGATGATCAAGACTTGATTGACGTAATAAAATGTCAAAGTGGTTGTCTAGGTCAACGTCCCGGACTTTTTATTCGGGGCGAGGTCAAGATCTTCCGAATTTATGCTAAAAAAATCGACAAATAATATTAGTTATACATATAATAAATTATAACACTAAAAGAAAAAAAACTTTCTTCGTTGTAAAAAAATTAAATTAATCTAGAAATTAATAATATTAAAAAAAATTAATTAAAATTTAACTTTGTAAGAATTAACAAAGAGTTCACAATTCTGACAAACTTCAAATTGGAGTATCTTACACAGAAAACATTAATAATTGAATAATTTTGAAACAAAATTCTTTAATATAGGTTTATAATATTTTTCTAAACTAGAAATTTTGCAAGATGGAAAAAGGCTTTTACGAAAATGGAAACGTCGCAGTTTTACTGGGACAATTCCTTGGCTACCTATTCGTCGTATCGATTTAGACCGTAATACTACATATGTCACGCAAAACGCAAAAAGAACATTTTTAACATGTTTGAAAAATACTATAATATAATATAATACTATACTAAGCTTGTATATAAGCTTATAATTTTCTTGACTGGATAAAGAATAAAGTAACCTTCATATAAAGCCTATTTTCAGAAGATTCGCAATTTCTAATCTGCTAACAACCAAAGTATTCAGTTTATTTTACAATTGATAACAAAATTATCACCAAAGATAAAATTACTTATATTTATCAGAAAAACATTTCTTTGGCTCTATATTAAAGAAATATTTATTTGATTCAAAGAAACTTTTTTCTCAGTGATATTAGAATGTTTTGCTGTTTTCAGTGGTAAGTTTTCTTAGATTACAATTTTAATCAATTTTTTAATTTTGCATAGTAACTGAGATAAACGTAAAAAATTATGATTTTTATTGTCTTTTTTTTTTATTATTTTTTATTATTTGATAGGAAAAATTTGATAAAAGCAAATTGATTAAATATTTTTGTATATATACACATATACAGTGTGTCTAAAAAATCCCGGAATGGTTCGATATTTCCTCAGGTAAAATATTTTTCAAAAAAATGAAGGTCATTTCTGAAGTAAATTTCAACGTGGAATTCAATGGTGACCTTCATTTTGATCTAGAAGTTGACCTTCATGGCTTTTTGAAGGTCAACTTTGTTTTTTTAAAATAAAAACCCCCTTTTTTTAAAATCTTTTATTACCTATAACGTAGAATTTTCCGCTCTATCGATTGCAAATGTTAAAAAGGGGGTTTCCATTAAAAAAAAAACAAAGTTGACCTTCAAAAAGCCATGAAGATCAATTTCTAGATCAAAATGAAGGTCACCATTGAATTCCACGTTGAAATTTACTTCAGAAATTACCTTCACTTTTTTGAAAAATATTTTACCAGAGGAAATATCCAACCGTTCCGGAATTTTTTAGACACGTGTATATATTAAAACAAATATTTAAATAATTACATTCGCAAACATTTTTGTTTATACACATATATATATATCTACAAAGATGATTAAACGATATGTGGAGTAGATAAAAAAAAAGTTGTGGTTTAGTTTCGTTAAAGCAAGCATATAACTTTCACTTATTTAAAGTGGGTAGCAAAAAATTTATTATAAGTCGGAAATAATCTGTAACATATCATGATTAAACTTGAACAAAATAATTTATTGCTACCTTTGCAAGCATGTGAGAATACAATGGACGTTAGTGAGACAGACGAAGAGAAAAAAGAAAACGGACCTCAAGATTGGCGAAAATGGATACTACAGTATGCTGCGGTTTTCAGTGGTAATATTATCAATCAATCAAATTTAGATTCACTTTACAACATTTAAAATTCGTAAAAATCTCTCGAATTGACAACAACTTTTGAAATCTCTCAAAATTCATTGAAATTTCATGAAATCCCTTCAATTTTCACTAGTCTTTTTAAAATTCCACAAAATCCTTTGAAATACAACTTTAAATTCCAAGAAAAACTTCAAAATCTTTTAAAATTCCGAAAAATCTCTTAAAATTTCCTATAATCCTTTAAAATTCTATAAAAAATTTTAGAATCTCGTAAACTTTTTTAAAATTCCCTAAAGTGCATTAAAATCTCAAAAAAAACAAACTCTGGAAACCCTTGAAAAAAAGAAATCTTAAAATTTTTTAGAATTCCATGAAAAACTTTTAAATCCCTTAAAATATGTAAAGATTTAAAATTCTTGAAGGCCACTTAAAATTCCTTAAACTTCTTCAAAATCTTTTATAAAACATAATAAGTCAGAGAAATCCTTTAAAATTACATGAGCAAAATGTAAATTCTTTAAAATCACTTTAAAGTAATTAAAATTTTAAAAAATTTTTACAAACTCTTTAAAATACTTTTAAATTCCACGAGAATATTTATACACCCTGAAAAAAAGTTTGTTGGAATTAAATAAACGTATGTTTGCCTCAGAGCCAAAGAAAAATATCTTTGAATTAAATAAAATTTATTTGATTCAAAGATATTTTTTCTTTGGCTCTGAGGCAAATATACGTTTACTTGATTCAAACAAACTTTTTTTTTTGGTGTAATTCTTTAAAATTTCTAAAAATTTTTTACAAGTTTCTTAAAATCCTTTATAATTCCATGAAAAATGATTATTTTAATATTAACTAATAATACAAAATTAATTCAATTTACAGTGGGTCTGGTGTCAATGGGAAATTCATCAGCCGAAATTTGGACATCACCAGTCCTTCCTTATCTAAAAAGCAATAATAGCTCAGGATTCACTATAAACGAAAACCAAGCATCCTGGATAGCATCAATTTACAACATAGGAACAATTCTTGGATTTCTTCTCTACCCTTTATTAGTTGATCGTATAGGTCGCAAATACACACTGCTAATATTCTCCATACCACAAACTGTTTCATGGGCAATGATATTTTTTGCAAAAAATGTTATCACGCTCTATATAGCAAGAATTTTGGCTGGAATTGGTTATGGAGGAGCACAAAATGTACAAATAATGTACATAAGTGAAATTGCAGATAAAAATAGAAGAGGGGTTTTAATATTCATCTCAAGATTTTGCTACGCCATAGGAGCAGTTATTATTCTCACAGCTGCAGCTTTCCTTTCATACGAAAATATGAATCTTGTAATACTATCTTTCCCAATTCTATTCTTTCTAACTTTCATCTTTATGCCAGAATCTCCGTATTATTACTTAAAAAATAATCAGGAAATGGAGGCTTTGGCTAGTTTACACAAATTGCAAGGGGTGAAAGATTCAAAAAAAATGCAAGTCGAAATGAAGCAAATGAAAAATGCCATAATTGAAGAGGAGAAAAATAAAAAAACTGCTTTTAAAATATTATTTCATGATAGCCGGCAACGCAAAGCTTTCATTATTGTTGCAACGGTTTTCGGATCTTTAATGTTTTCTGGAATAAAAGTTTTTATTGCATATGGTCAAGAAATTCTTAGTCTTAGTAATTTTTCTTTATCGCCGCAATATTCTGTCCTAATATCAGCACTTACAGTAACTCTTCTTACTGCGCCAACTGCTCCTTTACTTGATTTCTTGGGTAGAAGAATAGTGATTCTATCTTCTGGCATTTTATGTACCATAAGTTTGATTATAACGGGTTTATTCTTCTTTCTAAAATATTATCTTCAAATAACTAATATATCTTCAATTTCCTGGATTCCTTTGGGAAGCTTGATTTTATTTCAAATGTCCTGTACAGGAGGATTATTTCCTACATCGAATGTCATTGCTGGCGAATTTTTTTCAAATCAAGTGAAAAGTGCTGCATTATCTTTATTGTACATAATAAAGGAAGTCATGACCTTTTTCTTGAAATTAAGCTTTGAGATGCTAAAAACTGTCTTTGGAATTTATGGTGTTTTTTGGACTTACGCGATCTTTTGCTTTTCGTTTTCGTTTGCTGCCTTTTTTATCATGCCTGAAACTAAGGGAAAAACTTTACTGGAAATTCAAGATTTATTGGACTGAGGAAAATTAGGGTTCACTTCCGAAAACCCAAAAGTCTACAATTCTCTTTGAGCTCCCTCTAAACCCAGAAAAAAGTTTCTTTGAATCAAATAAACATTTCTCTGATATTGATTCTTTAGCTCAAAGAAAAAATTTCTTTTTATAATAAATTTAAACTTAAATAAACTTTATTTAATTCAAAGAGATTTTTTCTTTGGCCCTATATCAAAGAAATGTTTATTTGATTCAAAGAAATTTTTTCTGGGTGTATACTTATGTATTTTGACGCACTGAACGAATATGATAATGAAAATTTTTGTGCAAATTTGATTTTCATGGTGAAATCCTGAAAAACCCATAAAAGTCATATGATTTTTTGGGTTTACCTCAGCTAAAATATGAAATTAAAAAAATTCTTCAAGCAAAAGTTGTACACTCATAAGAAAAGTTTGTTTGAATCAAATAAATTTTATTTAATTCAAAGATATTTTTTCTTTGCCTCTAAGGCAAATATAAGTTCATTTGATTCAAACTTTTTTTCTGGGTGTAGATCTCATTGAAATACACATTTTTTGTTGGAAATATTTTTTTCTGTGAGTTTCCGAGAAAATTAGAGATACATTGATTTTCATTTAAAAAAAGCCCATAAACCATGGCTCCTCACATTGTAAAGGGAAATCATCATTTTTCATTTCCCTTTACTATTATATCTACATTGTGAATAATAAATGTATTCATGTATAAGATTTATCAATGTGAATATATGAAACAGATGAAAAAATGCTTTTGTAGTTTATATATATCTATCGTTATTTCTAGTAAGTTTGAAAAAATTGAATATTTCTTGTATATACCTACATTGCTATTCTACAGATATAAATGCATAATTCAAAGAATTTTTTAAATAATAAAAAAAATATTTAATACTTTCTTCCGAAATAAAGAATCTTCACAAAAATAACGCGCTTGGAAAAAAAATTATTTTTCTTAACAAAATTTATTTTACTCATATTTTTTTTCTAAAAATCAATATAATACAGTTTTATGTATAGTATTATTTAAAAATTTTTTTAAAGTGTGAATAAGTTTTCGTGACTATTCCATGAGTGAATTGAAGACTGAAAACACTGGTCAACAAAATATGACCTACATTGAGAAAACTATTTGGTTCTATCATCCAAAATTTGGTTGCCATATCCATTCTCTACAATACCGACATTTTTTTCCCTGCAACGTTACTTCTAAATTTAATGAGATATCAATTTGAAAATTTCTGTAATTAAATTTAAAGCATTCACATACGTTTATCTGTTCCTAAATATTTACATTTATATAAACATACCTTAGTATGTTTTCTTTAATTTTAGAAATTTTCAATTTGATACCTAAATAAATTTAGAAGTAACGTTATAGAGAAAAAAATCTCATTAAGGTAGGGATCGGATAAGTAATACATGCCCTTAATTGCACCCAGAAAAAAAGTTTATCTGAATCAAATAAACGTATATTTGCCTCAGAGCCAACTAAAAAATATCTTTGAATTAAATAAAATTTATTTGATTCAAAGATATTTTTTCTTTGATTTTTTTGATTCAAAGAAATTTTCTTTTTAATTCTTTTAATTTCTTTTTAATTTTTTAATTAATTAATTATTGATTACCGAGTATTTTTTTTTCAGTGTATGTGGCCCAGTTTGCTCCATGTTTGACCCAGTCGGATTTTGGCTAGAATCCTTCTTCTGTTCATTTTCAATACAATGTCTGACAAAGAACTAATAATAACAAATTACGCTTATCTTCTGAGTAAATATATGTACAAATTTAAACTGTCTAGTAGCACCCAAATTTCAGGGTCAAATACTTTCGTACTAAAATAGTGGCATGTTTAAAAAAAAAAAAAAAACATTACCTTCCGGTCAACCCAATAAAATCCTTGTTTCTCGTAAAAGCAAATTCGATCGCTATCCCTGTTTCCTCATTCCACGCCACATATTATGAATGAGTTTGAACAAAACGATTTATTAACACCTTTGCAAAAATGTGAGAATACAGGGGATATTAGTGAAAAAGAAGAGAAAAAAGAAAAAGGATCTCAAGACTGGAGAAAGAAGACACTGCAGTATGCTGCGGTTGTCAGTGGTAATTTTATCAATCAAATCACGTTTTCATTTACTTTGTTTAATATTCTTCTCCAGAAAAAAAAATAATTAATACACGATACACAAAACTCATTGCTGTTAGTTTTTCGGAACACTTATTGGTCACGAATACCAAAAAAATTAAGTTGTACAGCAACTTCTATGTATAATTTTAAAAGTGCAATCAATTTTTCCATATAAAAAAATAATTTTCAAATTATGCTCTCGACAAAGTAAGATGCATTTTACGATCTGTGGTAATTGTTATAAAGTGAACTAAAGGTCTAAAGTGATTTTAATAATTCTAAAGTGTCAATTTCATACAAAACTTTGTTATATACTTTGATACGGTAAAAGTATAAATAAAGATATTCCTAGTACTTTGAGCGAAAATAAAAAAAAATACAGAATCCGGATTCAGTAACATACGCAGATTTTATAAGTGATAAAAAAACAATCAAATGTTTAAAGTAAGTAATTTACATTTCTTATAAATTTCTAATTCCCTACTCTCTAAATCTGTATTAGTAAAAAGTTACTAATGAAATAGTGCCAAATCGTTTACTAATAAACTTTAGTAAGCATTTTTACTATCAATCAATTAAAAGCTACTAATTCATAGTGAAATAGTACTAATTCAGTTAGTAACGGTAACTAAATAAATTAGTAAGCCTTACTAAATTAATTAGTACCATTTTACTGTGAATTAGTAGTTTTTGACTAATTGATGGTAAAAATACTTACTAAAGTGTAATAGTAACCCGTGTAGAAATTTTGCTGTGGCCCCTGTCGGACCCAGATCTGGTGATTTCAAACCGGTGATGGAACGCGGAACCCGACCGGGCCCAGATTTGGTTAAATCGGGCAAAGTCTGGCCCCGATCGAGCCAGGTCTGGGCCCGGTCAGGTTCCGCGTTCCATCACCGGTCTGGGCCAGGTTTGGGACTTTCTACACGGGAAATGACTTGGCACTATTTCGTTAGCAATTTTTTACTAATTCAGATTTAGAGATTAGCAACTGAAGTATATATTGTTTAATTATAATACAAACATTCTTCTACATGATAACATTTAGATATAAACATTTTATAATATCAAAAATTGCAACCAAAACCATTATCACTTTTTCAATCAAAACAAGTGTATATTCAAATCTCTTTCCTCTTTCCAATCAAATCCCACCTTCCCTTTCCAATCCAAACAAGCTATATCAGCTTTCAGCTTTACGCAAGCTTCCACGTTCCTCCTTCCAAAATCAAAATTACCCTCCTGATGAAATACATTCTCTCTAAATCTGAATTAGTGAAAAGTGAGTAACTAATTTACTTTAGTGAAAAATTCTACTAATTGTTAGTTATTTTCAACTAAAATTTTAGTGAAAAGTTGAAAACTACGAATTGAAATAGTGAAATACAACTAATAATTAGTAAAAATGTTGACTAAAGTAAATTAGTGGCTCACTTTTCACTAATTTAGATTTAGAGAGTTGTAAAGAAGATATTATTGATACATAAAACGATAAGCAGAGGTCAATAAAAAAAAAAATAATAATTTAATTTGCAGTGGGTATGGTGTCAATGGGATTCGCGTCAACCGAAATTTGGACATCACCAGCCCTTCCTTATCTAAAAAGCAATAACAGTTCAGAATTCACCATAAACCAAAACCAAGCATCCTGGATAGCATCAATACACAACATAGGAACACTTCTAGGATGTCTTCTCTACCCTTTATTAGTTGATCGTATAGGTCGCAAATAAACACTGCTAATATTATCCATACCACAAACTGTTTCATGGGCAATGATATTTTTTGCAAAAAATATTATCACGCTCTATCTAGCAAGAATTCTCGGTGGAATTGGTTATGCAGGAGGATTTAGCGTAGAAATAATGTACATAAGTGAAATTGCAGATAAAAATAACAGAGGGTTTTTAATATTTATCTCAAGGATGTTCAACGCCATTGGATCACTTATTGTTTACATAGCTGCAGCTTTCCTTTCATACGACAATATGAATCTAGTAATACTATCATTCCCGATTTTATTCATTGCCACTTTCATCTTCATGCCAGAATCTCCTTATTATTACTTAAAAACTAATCAGGAAATGGAGGCTTTGGCTAGTTTACGCAAATTTCAAGGGGTCGAAAATTCAGAGACAATACAATTTGAAATCAGGCGAATGAAAGATGCGATAATTGATGAGGAGAGAAATAAAAAAAGGGCTTTGAAAATATTATTTCAGGATAAACGGCAACGCAAAGCTTTCGTTATTGTTGCAATTGTTTTAGGATGTTTAGTTTTTTCTGGAGTAAGAGTTTTTAGTGCATTTGCGCAAGAAATTCTTAGTTTCAGTAATTTTTCTTTATCGCCGCAATATTCTGCCATAATATTAGCACTAGTCGTAATTCTTGCTTCTATGCCAACTGCACCTTTACTTGATCTCGTTGGTAGAAGAATAATGATTTTATCTTCTGGCATTATGTGTGCCTTAAGTTTGACTGTATCAGGTTTATTCTTTTTTCTAAAATATTATCTCCATATAACTAATATCTCTTCACTTTCTTGGATTCCTTTAGGAACCTTGATTGTTTTCCAAATTTCCTGTGCAGCAGGATTATTTCCTACATCGAGTGTCATTTCTGGCGAGCTTTTTTCAAATCAAGTGAAAAGTACTGCATTATCTTTATTGTACATAACAAAGGAAATTATGACCTTTCTCATGAAATTAAGCTTTGAGATGCTAATTAGTACCTTTGGAATTTATGGCGTTTTTTGGACTTACGCGGTCTTATGCTTTTCGGTTTCACTTGCTGGTTTTTTTACCATGCCTGAAACTAAGGGAAAAACTTTACTGGAAATTCAAGATTTACTAGACTGAGCTCTCTAAATCTGAATTAGTGAAAAGTGAGCCACTAATTTACTTTAGTCAACATTTTTACTAATTATTAGTTGTATTTCACTATTTCAATTCATAGTTTTCAACTTTTCACTAAAGTTTTAGTTAAAAATAACTAAAAATTAGTAGAATTTTTCACTAATTTAGATTTAGAGAGAGGAAAATTACATGTGAATTTTAGTGAAAAGTGAGCCACTAATTTACTTTAGTGAAAACTTTTACTAATTATTAGTTGTATTTCACTATTTCAATTCGCAGTTTTCAACTTTTCACTGAAGTTTTAGTTAAAAAAAACTGTTTTAATTAAAAATAACTAACAATTAGTAGAATTTTTCACTAAAGTAAATTAATGACTCACTTTTCACTAATTCAGATTTAGAAAGTAGATAAAAGAGTTTAATATGATGACTTTAATATGATGATGGATATTTTGATATGAAACATTATTCCAATGATTTTTTTTATATTCACCTCAAAGTATAGATTTTCATCCTAACACCCCTTCAAAAAAAACCCACGTAGTACAAATCATTTCTACAAACCTTGGGAAGACTGTGAATATTTAAAAGAAAAAAATTGTTTTTCAAATAATATTGTACAATTATATTCTTTGTAGAAATAGAAACAATTAAACATCTATACTACTAAAACAATTTAGTATTAATTATTTTTTTTAACGTAAAACATATGTAATATTTATTTACTTTAAAAAAATTATGGAAATTTTTTTTATAAATATATATCATTTTAGAAAAATTGGTTGAGTTTCTAAACTTTATATTATGTACCTGTTATTTCTATAAAACTGAAGTTTTTAAAAATAAAAATCTTAATTATATCTGATAGGAAAAAAAATAATACTATATATCATTAAAATATCTATAACAATTAAAAAAACAGTTGAACGCAGGCGCGAAAGCACGCGTTCGATTTTATATTTGAAAATAGATCCTATCTTAAAAAAGTGTTGTCACGATATATCTCGAAAATCTCGCATACATTGTTGTTGCAAACCTGATTGGTTTTTGAATGACTTGAAGTTAGAAGAAGAAAAACAAACTAATGGTGCAAAAAAATGTCAGGAACACTTTCGAAATACGTTAAAATTTCTTAAAACTCCCAAAAACCTCTTGAAATCCCTTAAAAATCCACAAAAACGTTTAAAATCATTTTTTTGTGGAATTTTAGAGAATTTTGAAAAGTTTTGAAAAATTTTTATATATTTTAAGGAATTTTAAAGTTTTTCGTTACATTATAAAGTATTTTAAGAAACTTGGAAGAAATTTTAAGGAATTATAAATATTTTCGTGGAATTTCAAAGGATTTTAAAAGTCTTGTAAGAATTTTCGGTAATTTAAAAAGATTTTAAGAGGTTTCTATGAATTTCAAGGGTAATTACAATAGATATGTATAATATTTAAAAGATTTAGTGGGATTTTAAATAATTTTAAAAAGCTTGTAAGAATTTAAAAACATTTTCATTTTTAAAAGTAATTTTAAAGGATTTTAAGAGGATCTGTTAAAATATCCTTAAATTTCCCGAAATTCCAGAACCTCATTTAAAATTCCTAAAAACTCCTTAAAATTCATACAAACCTTTTGAAATCCCTTAAAATTTCATGAAAAATTAGAAAAATTTAGAAAATTTTAGAAATCGCTTAAATTCGTTGAAATCTTTTAAAATTCTTAGAAATCACTTAAAATTCTTCAAAATGTTAAAATATTTGGAATTCCTTAAAATTTAAAGGGATTACAAGAGATATGTATAATATTTAAAAGATTTAGTTGAATTTTAAAAGGACTTTATGAAATTTTAAGAGATTTTTAAGGAAGTTTAGGGA
>UCOK01006661.1:0-10274 GCA_900474325.1 Synergus umbraculus
TTTTTTGGAAAATGGTTAAGTTTTCGGAATTTTTCTTTGCTGCACAAAATTCAGTGTACTTTAATCTACTTAGCACAACCTTTGATATTAAGTTAATAATAATTTGCGGTTCTACAAAAAAAAAACGTTTTCATTATTTGTGCCCGTAATTTTTGATTTTTCAAAAAATCGTTTGCAGCACAAATGAGCACAAACCTAGCACAATTTAGCACAACTTTCATTTTTTTGAAATTTTAAGTTTGCGGTTCTAACTTCCGGGACATGGCCACAAGATTCAATTTTTCAATTTCCCTGGCAGAAAAGTATTAAAAATGCCTATAAATTTTCAATAATCATACTATTGAAATTTTTCAAAAATTTCGTATAATATCACTTTAAATCTTTTGAAATTTAAAATCACTTCACAACATTTAACGTTCGTCAAAATCTCTCGAAAGTACAACTTTTAAAAATATCTCTCAAAATTCCTCGAAATTCCTAGAAGCATCTTAAAATTCCAAGAAATCCTTTCAAGTTTTGTCAATATTTCATGAGATCCCTTCGATTTTCATTAGTGTTTTTAAAATTAGTTTAAAATTAGTGTTTTTAAAAAACATCAAAATCTTTTCAAATTTCTAGAAATCTCTTAAAATTTCCTGTAATCCGTCAAAATTCCATAAAATTTTATCAAAATCTCTTAAAACACACAAGAATTTCTTAAAATTATTGGAAACCTATTGAAATTGCTTAAAATTCGTCCATTAAAATCTCTAAAAAAAACTGTTGAAATAAAAAATCTCACAAAATCTTTTAAAAATCAAAAATGACTTGAAATTTTTTTAATTCTATGAGGTCTATTAAAATTCCTTAAAATAATTTTTAAAATGTTAAAATTACTTACAATTTTTACTAACTTCTTAAAACCCTTTAGAATTCTACGAACAACTTTAAAATCCCTTAAAATACGTAAAGATTTCTTAAAATTCTTGAAAGCCTCTTGAAATTCCTTAAACTTCTACAAAATCTTTTATAAATCATAAAAATTCTGCAAAATCCTTTTAAATTCCTCGGGAATATTTATAATTTCTTAAAATCTCTTAAAATTCTTACAATTTTCTTAAATTCCTTTATAACTCCACGAAAAACTTTTAAATCCCTTAAATTACGTAAAAACTTTTATGGCTTTTGAAAACTTTTCAAAATTCCTTAAAATGACACAAAATCTTTAGAAAATCATTAAAATCTCGTGAAACCCTTTAAAATTTCTCAAGGAACTTTAAACATCCTTAAAATTTTTTGAACTGGCTAAACTTCCTTAAAAATTTCCTAAAATTTCATGAAGTCCTTTTAAAATTCAACTAAATCTTTTAAATATTATACAAATCTCTTGTAATCACTTAAAATTCCTAAAAATCTCTTAAAATCCTTTATAATTATTGAAAATGTCTTTAAATCATTAGAAACCTAGACAATCTCGGAGAATACCTGAAAATTATTTATAATCCATCGAAATTTTTGGATACTTTCTAAGATTTGTTAAATAAATTATAAAAGTTATATATGTAATACGAGAAAAATAACAGTTAACATAAATGTCAATTTCTATTTTCCCTGACAACTACTCGCATTTCCCTGAAATTTCCCTGACTTCCTGACATGTGGCCACCCTGGAAAATTACCCAGACCCCTCCCCCTCCCCCTCTCACAAGCTGCTTACGTAATACTTGAACGCCCATATTGAAAAGGCCAAATTTATAATTTTATATTGAACATGACTAGAAAATGTAAAAAGAAAAAGACCAATGATACATTGGCAGCAGCAGAAGTCGTAGTTTCAGGTAGTATGTAACTCCCGTTCTAGTTTTCTTTGAGAATTCATCGCACATTCCAGACCCAAAGGTAGCCACGAACGTAACCAACTTAATCCGCAATAACTTAGTGGGAGGAGGACCCATGGGGGGAAAGAGGGAAAAGTTGACAACCGCTGCTTTGGAATTCGACTTCTTTATTTTTATGAGTGACAGAGAGGGAGATGATCAGAATCCAGCCTCTTCTTCCCACCTGTTACTCTTGTCATCGGTCTTTTACCAATCTCAAAATGCAATAATCCCCCGGGCTATTAAAGTTTAGAATATTTATGACACTTTTTCAAACGCTTATTTAAGCCTCACGATAATATCAGACCTCACCTCAAAGACCAAAAATGATTCTGGTTTTTTTTACTCTCTCTCTCTCTCTCTCTCTCTTGAATCATAAATCGCACCGTCTTAAAACAGGATCGAATCTTACTTTCCGAACTTTATTTCTTTAAAATTTGATTTTCAGCATCTCTATAATTGGAACTATTATACGAAAAAAATGCTATAGAAGAAGAAAGTTAAAAGTAAATATGTAAATATAAAGATTTTTTTTTAATGAATGAATGTATTTAATTCAGTTATTCAAAAATGAAAAAGTCTTTAGGGCCTAATAAGGAGAAGATCAATATCATCAAAGAATCTGAAAAGTACATATCAGTTCATGGTTTAGTCTTAGCAAATTTAACGTGAAGAAGCTAAAAGGGGCGATCAGTGATGTGAATAAAAGGGATTAGAGAGTATACAATTATTTGTATAGTCCCCTTTTACAAATTACTGAAATTGGGGAAAACGAATGTCAATAGGTGGACCTCCAATTTTGCTTGCTTTCGTTCCGCTCGGTTTTGTTCTCAGGTGTGAAGGATCACTAAGGTTTGCTAACTCACCATCCCCACCTTATTCTTTGCTCACCTGCCCACCTGCCATTCACGTCTATATCTTGCTTCTAACATCTAAATTCTAAGTCAATAGATCCCTTCACCAAAGATTTTCCTTCAACAACCCTCAAGAGTCAGAATTCCCCCACCAAAGCGATCCAAAGTGAAAACTTAATTTTCCGAAAGCCACTTCCAGCTTTTATAATTGTATCATTTTAATTCTAAGTCAATGGAGTAGTTGTCAGGAAAAATAGAAATTGACGTTTATGCTAACTATGTTATCTTTGTCGTATTACATATATAACTTTTATAGTTTATTTAACAAATTTCATAAACTATCCAAAGATTTCGAAGAATTATAAATAATTTCCAGGTATTCTTTGAAATTCTCTAGGATTCTAGGAATTTAAAGTGATTACAATAGATTTGTATAATAATTAAAAGATTTATTTGAATTTTACAAGGACTTCATGAAATTAAAAGAGATTTTTAAGGAAGTTTAGAGAATTCAAAGAATTCTAAGGAATTTTAAAGTTGCTTAGGAAATGATTTTAAAAAGCATGAAAGAATTAAAAAATTTTTTGATTTTTTAAAGTGATTTTAAGAGATTTTAAAGCTTTTCCTGGAATTTAAATTATTTCAGATAGAGTTGTAATATTAACAGATTTTATCCGTTATAGTACCAGATTTGTTCTTTTAAAATAGCAGAAATGTCCAACAGATCTGAATCTGTAACTGTAATAGATTCATTTTTCTGCGTGTAGATATTTCATCATCCAAAGTGAGCTTGTGCGGACACAAAAAATTGAGATAATTATCATGAAACTATATACTTCAGAATCCAATTCAGTGATGTAGAAAACGTGTGACAAGCTATGCAAAATCTATTCGTTCATTCGTTGACCGATTAAAACGTGTCGTATCTTCATCTCGACGCCTCTGCATCATCAAACCCTTTTATATCCTCGAGTTATCTATCACCCCGCTCATAAAACGACAGGCACTTGCATCTATTCTGTTAATCTCTTTGTTCACGTCTCGTTTAGAGTTTACTCAACCATTTTTTCATAATGAAAATGCACGTTACAGTCAGATTTCCTGAATACATACATAGCTTCCCATGTTTAGCAGGAGAGCGTTTAGAACCTACAAAACAGATTAATTAACTAAGTGTGTTCATTGGACAAATTAAATCATCAAGAGATGTAATGAAAGTTAAATCGTTAATACGAGGTAAAGAGTTATTTTGAAATATATAATCTTGTAATACTTTATCTAATTTCAGGAATCTTTATGAGTTTTATAAAAGTTAAAATAACTTAATATCCTATGAAACATTGTAAAATCTCTGAAAATTACTCAAAATTCCATACAATTTCATAAAATCATTTAATATTTCATAAAATTCCTTGAAATATCTTGAAATCACCTAATATTTTTAAAATTTCAATAAATTTCGTAAAACCCTTTTTAAATTCCTTAACATTTTTCAAGATTCGTTAAATCTCCATTAAATCTCTTAAAATACCTTTAAATTCAATGAAATTTCGTAAAATATCTAAAAGTTTCTCAAATTACTTAAAATTACTTTATAATCCTTTAAAATCTCATCATTTTTCCCAAAAAAAATGTGGGATTGGAAAAATTAAGAGATTTCAAAAGTATGCAAAATAATTCAGATTTTAATTTTTGAAATACGTATAAAAATTTGTAATTCATGTGAATCCAGAAATTTTGTGCCAACTAAAAATAACAATCAGGATTACAAGTTTATTTAATTCATTATTACTTTCAATGTAAATTAATCAATATTTAAAAACTTTTTGTAGTTACAAATACAATCAATACAAAACTTCGTTCATTTGAACGTTCAGAATTTTTCAATCATTGTAATTCCTAGTCTAGTTTTAGAAATCTCAGTAAATTTGTAACATCCTTTTAAATTTTTTTAAATTATTCAGTCCCATCTTTTAAAATCATTTAAAATTCCACAACATATCTATCATTAAATTTTTTCAGGTTGTCAAAATAGCATGATCTCTTAAAATTGCTAAAAATCCAATAAAATTTCATAAAATTCCTTGAAATTCCGTGAAAGTCTTAAAAATTTCTAAAATTTCAATAAATCCCGTAAAATCGCTATTCTCTGGTTTAATAATCTTTTTGAAAACGAAAATAGTCTGAAGATTGTTTTCAAATTCCATACATTAACACAATTAGCTCAGTTTCTAAAAACCAGTCAGGTTTTCGACAACAATGTGTTCGATATATTGGTAACATCACTTTTTTAATATAGGATTTTCTTTTCCACTACTTATAAGGATCAATAATTATGCAGACTGTCTACTAAATTTTGCTCATGGCAATTCTCGGATTTCAAGACTTAAAAAGATTTTAAGTTTAATGCCCGTTCAATAAAAATTGTTTAGAAAAGATTTATGTGATTTTTTTTCTCCCTCGGAAATCTTAGCTTTCCTGTATTATAGATATTTGATAAGATAGGAGATTGGGAATTGAAGATTGATATAAATAAGTCATACGAGTGAAAAAACACTATTTCTAAATTGTTGACCGAAATGACAAATCGATTTTATTTGATCTTTAAATTGAGTTTGACAGTTTGTGGAAGCAGAAGGTACCTTTCCTTATTCCCAGGCCTGGTTTTGCAAGAGCAATTTTTTGCCGTATCTTGAATCCACATATTACGCGCTATTGACTTTTCATGCTGATATACGGATATAATGTAGAATCGAGTGACTGTTTGAATTTGATATTTAAATGTCTTAATTTATACTTCAAGGCCTGAATGTATATTTTTCGATTAGCTGCATTTTTTAGCATCACTTCAGTTTCCAAAAAATATTTCTATCTAGTTAAACAAGAAAAAAATATTTAAACAATTTTTTATTTAAATCTGGCATAATGCCCTAAGATAACAAAATAATTTGTAAATTAAATAAAGCTAACAACATAAATATTTGACAGTTATTGAGCTCGCTTTTGAGCGGCCAAAGTAAATAAGATTAGTTCTACACGAAAATAAAACTAATAGGATAGAAAATTTTTTTAAATCAGTGTACATTTTTCGAGAGGGTTTTCAGATCTGAACTTAAAAAAAATGTCTTCTAACTTTAACTCTACTCAATTTTTATCATATATAGCTTTCGCAGGTTTCACTCTCTTTTTCTTTGCTTACCAGAGATTAAATAAAATTCAATATTTAAAATGCTAGTTTCCTTTTTCCATAAAGATAAAGCATTTAAGTTAGTTTAAAAAGCAAATTATACGACGTAGAAATCATCTCCCACGTGTACCTACGAGAAGATACAAAAACACACGCCTACAATCATTGTTCGAGTCTGTCAAAAACAGTGATTTAACAGATAGGCATTTTAGATTCAAATTGGATAGTTTTTAATTCGAGAAGAGTTCAAGTTTTGAAACAACTTCGTTTAAGGTTCTTGAAGTTTAAATATACATACCATGAAAAGGTTCAACGTTGGAAAGCCTTGAAAAGGATTAATCCTTTTATAATACAGAATAAGAAATAAATATTCCTTCATGATAATGTACAAGCGCAATTTGAAATATGTACATCACATAAAATAGTGTATTATAGAGAAAGATTTTTGAAAGAAAATTTCATTTTCAAGCACTTAACATAGTTAAAACATTGAAAACAAGTTGAAGAGGCGCCCTGTATCTTTTTTGTAGTCTAGACACCTGCCAAGACGCTGGGGACGACTCGGCGCCGCAGTTTGTTCTTCCGCTCGAAAAAAACAAAAAACAAAAAAAAAAAAAACAAGCGATCCAGCACGCGCAAAAACTACAGATCCCCCCCATAAAAATCGGATTTTTTATCTCCCTCAGCAACACGGCAAAAATCAGCTTTGCTCCCCACGAATCTTGCAATCTTCTACGCAGGTACATGAAACTTCTTCAAGTAAAAGCTTTGCTAAAATTGCATTGAGTTGATCGCGTTCTCGAATTTCGAGGCGAATGCGAATCACGTACCGATTTGTATGCCGATCGCGTGTTGAATAATTGTAGCGCGGTTCGTCTTGTCCCTGAATTGAAGTCGAAGAAGAACAACCACAGAAACAAAATTTGCCAAGAGGAGACAGAACAGGACGAAAGCAGAGCGAGAAAAAAAAACAACAATCACGGCCACGGCACACGCCGCGAATGCACTTACCCTTATTTTTTCATCCAGTGCAGCCTACCGTTACTAAGATTAAAGAATTTTCACGAATCGTTGTTATCTATTTATCCCAGAAAACCGGCGAAAACACCTGGCGTCTTATGCACCTCGCTCCGGCCAATCACTCCATTTTCATCCCCGCTTTGATTCAATCGCTCGACTATAAAACTCACACAAAACACTAAATATCACACTGAACGTTGCTCGGCATCCACCAGCATCCACCAGAGAACACTGGAATGCAGACCGACGGGTTTTGAACTTATATACATTATACAAGGCGAAGCCGCGAAGGCACCACCACAAGCACAAGCACAAGGAAGTCGAGCTGTCGAGCTCGAGCCGAGCAACGAGATGCACTCCGAAAATAGACGAAGTTTTACGAAGAAACGAGAATCGAGAGAATCGGATGCTGATTGGTCACGAAAACGGTCGAAGATTACGCGCGAAAATTTTAATTTGAGGCGGGCTTTAATCTTTAATTTATTCTTTATTGAGTTCAAGTTTCAGAGGTTTCAGACAATTCAGACTATAAACTGGCAAGAGATGCTAAGAGATTGTGCTTGATTTTAGGGATTTAAGGGCATGTGTTACTTACCATATGAACAAGTTTTTAAACCCGGTTTTTTTTTTTTTTACAATTTTTACATTTTAAAAAAAATTTTAGTCAACATACGTCCGTGTTCACGTTCTTGACGGATGTTGACTATAATTTTTTTGTAACGCTACGTCTACATTTGTAAAGATATCAAATTGAAAATTTATAAAATTAAAGAAAATATGCTAATATATGTTTGTCTGGTCTTAGATTTTTGTAAAAAAAAAAAAAATTTTTTTGCAAAAATTTTTTTTTTTTAAATGTCAATATTTAGGACCAGACAAACGTACCTTAAGGCTTTTGCTTCAAATATAGAAATTTTCAATGTGGTATCTCAATAAATGTAGACGTAGCGTTACAGAGAAAAAAATGTCGGTAAGGTAGGGATCGGGTAAGTAATACATGCCCTTAAAGGGATTTTTAAAAGAGTTTAAAAGAATTATTAAAAGGTTTTTTTCAGAGATTTCATAAAATTTCAAGACAATTTAACTGTTTTAACGAATTTGAAGAAATTTCAAGATTTGCAAATCCCACCGAGGTCCACGAGAGTTTATACGCATTTGCTAGCAGAAAAAATAAATTATAATTTTTAATTCTTGAAATATAAAATTTTGTAATTCTTTATCTAATTTCAGGAATCTCCATAAGTGTCATAAAATTCCTTAAAATGCCTTTATTATCCTTCAAAATTTCGTGAAATTCATTTAATTTTCGTAAATTCCCTTGATATTCCTTAAAATTATATTCAAAAAATTTAGTTTATCCAATTATACATTCATAATAATAAATATTTTTAGTGAATAAGAGTCAATAAACCTTCCTCTCATGTACACAAGAAGGTTTGTTGACTCTTATTAGCTAAAAATATTTATTATTATGAATATATAATTGGGTAAACCAAATTGCTCTGATGGTAAAGTATTTCTGAAAATCCACTGAATTTTCGTAAAATCCCTTGAATTCCTCAAAATTCATTAAAATCACTAAATATCCCTAAAATATCGTAAAATCCCTTTAGATTATTAAAAATCCTATGAAATCTTATAAAATTCCTTTAAATTTCGCAAAATAAATTGATATTTCTTAAAATTATTTAAAATCCAATGAAGTCTTATTACATTTCTTAAGGTTACTCAAAATTCTACAAATTTCAATATAATTTCACCAAATCCTTCATTGCAAATAAAGGCCTTTTGCAAATGGCCTTAAAATAACTTAATTTCTCATAAAATATCTTAAAGTCGCTTAAAATTACTCAGAATCCCTCAAAATACCATCAAATCCCATGAAATGTCATTGAATCTCTTAAAATTCCTGATACTTCGATGAAATCTCGTAAAATCCCTTGATAGTCCTCAAAATAAGTTAATATCCCGTAAAATATTTTACAAGTATTTAAAATTCCATGAAATCCCGTAAAATCCCCTAAATCCCTTAAAAGTATTTAAAATTACTTAAGGCCGTCTAAGACTTACCCAATCCCTACCTTACCGCCATTTTTTTCTCTACAACGCTACGTCTACATTTATGTATTGAAATATCAAATTGAAAATTTCTAAAATTTAAGATAAAGCATTAAGGCACGTTTATCCTGTCCTAAATATTGACATTTATAAAAAAAAAAATTTATTTTTACAAAAACATACGATCATAAAAACATACTTTAGCATATTTTCTTTAATTTTAGAAAATTTCAATTTAATATCTTAATAAATGTATACATAACGTTGCAGAGAAAAAAATGTCGATAAGGTAGAGATTATTAGGTAAGTCTTAAATGGCCTTAGGATCCTTCAAAATCTGGTGAAATACTTTGAAATTTCGTAAAATCAATTTATATATTTTTTTTAATTTCCTAAAATTACACTTAATATCTTATAAAATATCTTAAATTCGCTTAAAATTACTAACAATCTCACAAAATGCCATCAAGTCCCATAAAATTAGTTAAAATCACATGAAGTCTTATGAAATCCCTTAAAATTCCTACGAAAATCCAATGAAATCTTGTAAATCCCTTGAAATCCCTTAAGTTGTCAAAATAAATCAAAATAAATCATCAAAATCCTTTAAAATCCCTAGAAATACCGTGAAATCACTTATATTTAAACATTTTTTTAATTGCAATAAATTTCGTAAAACCCTTTTAAACTCCTTAACATTATTCAAGATTCCATGAAATCTCATTAAATCTTTTAAAACACCTTAAAATCCAATGAAATATCGTAAAATGCCGAAAAATCTCTTAAAAGTCTCTCAAATTACTTAAAATTCCACTAAATATATAGTCAAGTCTCTTAAGGGTTTTGGAACCAAGTTCCAATCTAAAAATTCGATTTCTTCATTTTACTCAACAAATATTAAATTTGGAATTTTCTCCCTCTGTGGAAGTAATAAATTTTTAACTAGAATTATGCGTACAGAGTGATAAAATATCTAATTCAAACATTTTTTAGTATAATTAAAATATTCAATGTTGAAGTTAGATTTTTAATTCTTTATTTTATGACAAAATTATCGAAATTAACCATTTTTTCGGTCTGTATGCAGTCTTACATTTGAAAAAAGATAAGCGCTGCAGAACGAAAAAATATTTATCTATAATTTTCGATGAGTAAAATGGAGAATGAAATTTTGAGCTTAACACTCCGGTCCAACTCCCTTAAAACTATTTATAATCCCATAAATAATCTCATAATTCTGATAGTAACTGATTTGTAATTATACGAATACATATATATATATATATATATATATATATA
>UCOK01006667.1:0-19324 GCA_900474325.1 Synergus umbraculus
GCCCTGAGCGGGCCCAGGCCGGGGGATGTCAAACCGGGGTGAAACGCCAAATCTGGCCTGGCCCAAGTGTGGACGCCCAGTTTTGACTGGAAGCCCGGCCTGGGCCCGGCCGGATTCAGCGTTTCATCACCGGTCTGGGCCAAGCTTGAGAATTTCTACACGGGTGCTGAGGAAATAATTTCTGAGTTAAAATTTAATATTTCGAATTTGTGGAGTCTACATATCTGCAGCCTGTTTCTGAATTAACACGTGATTTTTTCTAGGTAACCAACATCATTCTGTGAATCTAAACCTTTGTTCGTATCGAAACTCGTATCTCACTGTTCATGTGCAAAATACGTATCGGTGCGCACGTGGTTCGCACTTTTAGTACGTATGAACGAGTAAGGTCATTGACGCGGTATACTTTTATCGTTAAATATAGTCGAATGCAGTCAGCATATTATGCACGGTCACATCTGAGCTTTTTTTTCTTTTCGCCTTCTCAAATTCCCATGCGAAGAAACCTGAACTTCATTTCAATTTGCTTTCTTTTGTACTCGTAAGTCTCGGTAAATTGAGCGAATGCAATGTGACAAGAGACACAAGACAAGTTTTAGTTACATTTTTCTACCTGAAAAGACTCTGAGATTACGTATTATCCAAGTATTGTAAGGTTATTATTATACATTTCTGATAATAAAGAGCGCAGTTAGTTTATCCAAACCGGTTTCTTGTAAATGTACAAGTTTCTATAATAATAATAGATAATGTGTCTGCTTCAAATCTTTTTCATTTTTGAGCATTTAAGGGCATATGTAATACTTTACAGCAATTTAGATTTACGTTTGCAATAAGAAATATTTTTCACTAAAACTAAGCCATTGATCTCCGTCTGTATAAAACAGATTATCATAAATGAAAATTACTTGGCAACGTGACTTTTTTTATTATTGAAAATTCTTTAGAGTTATAAGTAAGTTCACCTAAAAAAAAAATACTTTGTGGAGCGAATGAGACAAAATTTTTGCGGTCGTTCGCCGCCTCTTTGGCGCGTCGAGGTTTCAGGGTGGTGTGCGTGCGTGTAACATACTCACGCACGTTTTTTAGAAGGGGGCCAATGGTGGTTCGGCGCCAAAGGAAAGTCGGCCGACCAATCCCAACTCACTGTTGAGGAGGGCGCACCGTGGTTCACTTATATTCGGTGAGTGACCTGCACCACGTCTCAACGACTACCAACCAAACATTTATGTATATGCCTACTGTCCGACCTGAAAATATCGTCTTTACAACAGGCCCTGACCCTCCTTAACTTCACATTTCGAGTGCAAAATCAATCCTCGCGCGTATCTTCGTAATCGAGAAATATGCGGGAATGAGAATGAGAATCTAGAATAAGAATAGAAATAAGAGAATGGAAGAGGAATTGCAGAGTAAGATCGAAAACGGAGGGTGAAAGGGACGTGGAAACTCGAGTTCAGGATGCTCTTGGGAAACGCACGAATGATTCTAATGTTATGAAACTCCCTGCATTCCAGTTCTCGCTTCTTTGTGCGACAATGCGGCCTTTAACTTTCAGACCTAAAAGTTCAAAGACCAAGTTTGCAATCCAATGCTTTCTCAGTGAAATCACAACTCTCATGTGGCTTCATGTGAAGCCTAAACCATACAAATGGACATAATGTATTTCTCTTGAAAAATATCAAATCTACATTTTTGTCATTTTTATTTCATTGACGTGAATTCGTGGAGAAGATTGTTTGAATCAAAAAAGTACTCCTTTGATACAGTCAACCGAATTTCTCCTTTAACAGAGACATTTCTTTCGATTCAAAAGAAGTGAAGAGTATATTTCAAAGCATGCAAAATTCAAACTACCATATACTTTTTCCATTTCCCAAATATTTCTTTCAGGATGAAACATTCTTTTAAAGGCATCATCCACTTAAGTAGATGCAGCTGAAACTTGTCAGACATTCGATTCTTCTTGTGCGTCAAACGTTTACTATGTGTTTAGTTTTTGCCATTGTTTAAAATGAGTTCGTGCCTAAAATCTACTGTTCATCTTATGTTTTAGTATGAAAAATCACCTACGTGACGTTTGCGATGAAGTTTCGTCAAAGTGGAACGCGCGCGCGACTGCTCAGATTTCCCGCGCGCCGTGGATTCGTCACGTCGAAACCGGATTCAGAGCGCGATGTAAAACTTGGGCTTCGCCTCCTCGTATATGTAATGCACATTGCACAAACAGTGCACACATTCAAAGTTTGTACCTACATTCGCTTCTTCCGTGCCATCCAACTTTTCGTGCTTCCTCCCATTCCTCCGGTCGTTCGGCCGAGGTTCGACGACACTGGTCGCGAAAAGAGGGGCCGAGATTGAAGCCGAAGGTCGCTCAAGACGACGCCAAAGAATCTGGATGTGATTATGCGCTTTCTGGGATAATTGGGACTCTACTGACGTTCAATTCTCCGACCGAGTATATATAAGCATTTCATGATTTTCTCAATAAATGCATTTTTACGGAATGAGTCATAAAAAATAATATTCGCGTGAAACGAGTCTATAACTCTGAGTTAATGTAAAATAAACTGATAGTAATTGAAAAAACCAAAACAGTTGCTTTATTAATTCTTAATGAATATATCCTTATAAAGTAATACGATTAAAAATCTCCATGGGAAGAATAAGGTTCTAAAAAATATTCTATAATTAAGAAGCCTAGCTAATTTATTAATCCTGCCTTCTATAAGAAACGTTCGTCCACCCTTAAGCTTGAAGACGACAAAAGGATACATACATCGATTCCCTAACTGACCCTAATTTGTCCTCTCTCACCACTCATTGGGTCAATTTCGTCTCAACATGAAATACACCATGAGAATTAAGAAGAAAAAAGATACAGCATGAAAGGAGACGAAATTAGAACTCAAAAAATGAAGTAGCAAAATGATAAGAGGAGAAGGAGTAGACGGTCTAAATTTTTCAAGTCCATTCATCATCTAGCTTGTGATTTGGCAAGACCACTATAATGGAATACTTGATTTGGTGGTATGCGACGCCACAAGTAGGTGCCTACGCTAAATTATGCAACTCACATATTTTCCGGTCTGTTTGGTGTGGGTCTCAAAGCTTAACCGGTAAGCAACGTCGCGGTTGACGGATAACTTGAAAAAGGAATGAGAGACGAAAGATTTTTTTTTTATTTACCTGAGGGTTTCACGCTTTTTCAGTCGGGATTCCTAATGGGTAACGTTACCCGTGTTCCTTACGCTATTTCAAACCTCCCTTTTCCCCTAATCAAGTATAACCAACGAATAAAGAACATTACACGTAACCAGCGAACATAAAAATCTTCTCAGAATCCCTCTACAATTTGCAAAACATTCTTAGAAAAATTCCTTACTCGATATAAATACGATTCATACTTTAAATGTCATTATTCTTGTAAACCACGATTGAATATTTTTACAATGTCTCACTTTTTCATCTCTTTAATATAATAATCCTCGCTTTTCATTACTAGTCAAAGAGTTGGTATTAAAAAATGCATCAAATTGATGATAACCAAGTAGTTTTAGGAGCCAATAAATAACAACTACATTTTTCTAGTTTCCGGGGTGCGTGAGCCTGGCACTTATGGTGTTAGTGGGCCCTAGCGTTTTGAGCCAGCTAATTTCCGTGTTTCGCTTATATAGAAATTTAGGTTACGCTAAATTGTCGAGCTCCTTGTATTGTGGCCTCGCAAGTGTTTCGGTCTAGTTACGTATGAGACACGCGATGCGCCCGCACATCATCTCATACGCAATTGCAGACAAATATAATGATGGCTAACGTCTCATCGATGATACCACTAATAATTTACATGGAACAGCTCGCAGCTCGACAGGCTCTTCGAGGTCGAACTCATTTCAGAATATTCGCTCAAGAATTCACCGAGAAAATGTCTTTAATCGAAGTCTCAGGATATATAAATTTTAGTAAGTAATTTTTACGTAACGCAAAAGAAAGAAGCAAATATTTGTGAAAATTCCAAAAAGTTTGCGGAAATCAGCGTCCCAAAAATATTGTATGGAAAAATTACCAAAGAAATTTCTTACAATGTATTTTATATACCAGAATCAACATTTAACTTGAAATCATATAAAGCTTCTGCGTTGCAGCGAGATTTTATTAATATAAAGGTGTATAATTTGCTCAGCAGTTCTTGGTCGTCACTTCTATGAATTCTCCGCGATGCTTTGAAGTGAAATAAGGAGAAAAAAAAGAGGGACGGTTCCGCGCGGTGAATTTTTCGCGGTACTCTAACTCTTCATGAAGCGAAGGCTCATATAAGGCTTCTCTTCTATGCAGGTGCAATGATCGACCGAATGTTAAAATTTTCATTTATCGCGACCTCACCCGTCACATTCTATCCCCTGTTCCCTCGTGGTACACAAGCCCCAACCCCATAATTAGTATACTTACACAGGGGAGCATGGAACTCTTGCAACTGTTGTGGCGAGCTTTCCTTCTCTCTTTTTTTTATCCTTCTTTCACACAGCTATAGTAATTGCCCGCAATTATTACTTGCCAAAGGGTCACAGACCGTCGTTTTTACCCTCTCCCACTCCCCCTATTAGCCACCCCGATTCTTTTTCCTGGCCGCCTCATCCTCCCCAACAACTCGGGTTTCCTTCCCATACCTCTAGCTCAGGTCTTCGAGAATTTTTAATCGACGAACGACATTTGCAATTTTCCCGCCCTGCTCGGACCCTCCCTTCTCACTGTCTTGTGCCAAGCACAAAACCTCGGGCAAAATTGAAGCTGATCCGGGAGAAAAAAGAAGAACTTTTGTATAACACAACCTACTGAAAGGTGACTAGGTTTTTCATCTACAAAGTATAATGAGAACATTTTTTTGCAAAATCTACCTGGAGATTTATTATTTTTTGCTGTTGTTGTAATTTTCTATTATAATGAGAGAGTTTAAAAATATTACGAAGGGGTGAATATATAACACCGTATAAAATATTAAAAAATTGAATGTACGAATAATATACAATTTCTTAAATTATGTATTTGTTTATTTAATTTATTTTTAAGATTTGAAACATCTACAAAAGTTAATCATTGGGTTATCAGTGATAGCTGAACGATTATATAAAAAGTTCATTGATAAAGTCAGAGCAATGGCTGATTACAAGCATGTGAACGGCGCCGAGCACGATTATAATTGGCTGATCGTTTAAATTAATTAATACGTTCGCGCGGGCAGAAAATCGTGAATGGAATTACAAGTTATCGCGCGACAATCATTCCACTTGCACGTCGTCCCTTTTCTCTATACTTTTAAGCTCCATTCACATCCAAAAAAGGCTTCTAAAAAATGTCTTGGCAAAAATCTTTATTAACTTCCGATTTAACGAAGAAATGTATTAATAAACATCCTTTAAGTATTATTTATCGATTTTTATTTAAATTTGTATTTATAAATGTGGAACGATTTTCAAATTACTTTTATCTTTTACGCTTTCAACTTTGTATGAATCGACCTTTACCTCGTTAACTAGAACTTAGAGCACGAGTATCATTCTCTTTCCTCCCACAGCTAAGTCTCCCTCGTTTTCTTTCCCTTTCTCCCTTTTCATCCACGTCACTCTAGACATAAGAGCGATAGGACAAGAATTCGCAGTGCCAGTTGCGAATTAATCATCGACAATGATACGGCATTAGTGCTATTCAAGCACACTTTTTAGCAGTTAGATTCTTGTACGATTTTCTCATTTTACTTTTTATTTTATTGGAAATATTATTAATTATTTAATTCAAAAAATTTTGCACGATTTAGATGTTATCGTTTAATACTCTGGACATTAAAAAGTAGCATAAATGAAGACTTAATGTTTATAGAAGGCCATCCCAAATAGTTACTATCTCAACCCCAATATATGTCATTTTACCGGCAAGTAAAATTATTTTCCTGGTCACCGTTGCAAAAACCGGCGAAGCTTTGAGGCCACGATGTGTCCATTGAAATGTATGGTACTCCACGTGTCCACACTTGAAAATACGAAACGAATAAAACGACGGAAATTTTATCTCTTTGATGTCTATGAACTTGTCTCTTTAGAAAATTCAAACTATTTTAGACTATTTTATTTGTTACTTCTAATTTTCATGCATTCGCTAACGTTTCAATGTTTTTCATAATACGAAACGTCCTAAACTTTTCTTCTAGAATCCAAAACTTGACAGCTTTTTTGGAGTTAACTGGGTCACCATAAGACTTAGAGTTTCGCAAAAAGAGAAAGGGGGGTTTTGGAAAGGGATTGATGGGAGTGCAATACTTTTCCGTGAGACGGCACCAGTGTCGTCGGTCCTGAGGGGTGGGCTCGGGCTGGACGGGGTGTGCGTGGGTCAACGACCGCAGTTGGGGTGGCTTCCACCCACCATCATCCCTCCGCTAACTCACGTTTTGCCGCGATCGTAGGTTGAGGCAGGTTAGGCTTAGCTTAGGGTTCAATATCGGGGAAAACGCGGGCTTTTATTTGATCGTTCGCAATGTTCTACTACAACCCAACCACCCCCACAACCCTGCACCAGAGGCTACATTGAAAAAAGGAGAAAAAGAGAGATACGCGGTATTCGCTCTATGATCCTCTGAATACACTGCGTACATGCGGAAAAGGGCGCATTCAACATCGACCCACGGATTGAAAAAAAATCATCCCCACAGAGTGCGGCATTTCGAAAAGACATGCAGAGTGTATGTAATATGAAAAATTATGATGCACTTTCATTCATATTTTTAAACCAATAAGCCATCTTGCACCAAACCGTAAAGACTGCGTATTGAAAGTGACTCCATGTGATTGGAAGTTGTAAGTAATCGCAACAACTTAAATGTTCAACACTTGTAAAAGTTATATTAGGAGAAGCTCAAAAAAAGGTGTAAAAGGTGAAGAGGGAGAGAGCACAAAACCCACGAAACCTGTTTCTGGCATCCAAAGTCGGTGTATCGTGAAAAAAGGGAGGTTTTCCGAATGTCAATGCCCTCGAGCGTCGGAGGGTAGTTTGAAAAGCAAGAGGCGTAAGAGGAAAGGAGAGTGAGGCTATGTGAGAGAGTGAAAGAGATTTTTCAGCGTTTGAGAACGCGTGAAAGTCTGAAAGTAAAAATAGGATAGTGGAGTCGAGCTTGTGGTTAAACACGCTGCATTAGACGATAAACGTACGAAGCACCCCTATGCACGGACTTTTATTTACTAACGCGATGCCTGATTTAGTATCAAATCGGGCAGATACGTGCGTATCCTTACTTCCGGCTTGGGGATGCACGTTGACGTATTATACTATCCCTATCCTCGCCTATTTTTTTCTTCTCCTCTTTCGTTACTAGAACGTTGTTGTGAGAATCGTTTCCGCTCCAGTCCCAGTCCATCAACCCCAACATTACCGATTTTGGTGTTCAGAATTGCGATAAGGATGTGGGTTTAAACTCAGAAAAACCGAATTCTTATTTTAACACCTCTTTCAATATTAAAAAATATTCTTAATTGTATTTCTTTAGTTTTTATCAAATCCAAATCTTGATTTTTAATAATTTTTCAATTTAAATATCAAACAGATTTTAAAGAAATATTAAATTAATTCAAAGTATTTATAATTTCTATTTTATTCTAGAAAAAATATACTATTCTCTTTAAAGTACTGGTTAACAAGCTGCCTGACGTGACATGGAAGAAACCTATTAGACAGTGGAAGGGCATCACATTTGTGAAGGTAAAAATACACGTGTCGTACACGAAAGAACGTCGACCCTCCCCAAATTTGCGTGTCTCGAGGAAGCAGCCCCCTAAGTCTGAAACTTTTAACCCTCCGAGGATAGCATGGAGCTGACCTACCCCTATACACGTTTGATTTATGTACGAAAGCGGATCACCTTGTCTCCTACGCCCACGAAAAGAATTTTTTTATGGAGAAACGAAACTCACTTCTTTCTAATTACAATTGATTACCTACTGGAACATTTTTTTCAATTAAATAGTTCTTGTTAATAGTACATTATTTCTCATTAATCATCTCATAAGATTAAATTAAAATTTTTGCAGAATTTCTCATTTTTAAGTATGTAGTTTTTAAGAGAAATCTTATTTTGTTGTTTCGTATTTTTTTCCAGAATCATATATCATCATACTAATCACGAGCAAGCGAGTGACTGAAAATAAATTTTTCTCATTTTGAAAGCAAACTCTAGATGCAAGATGTAAGGTACAATTAATATTTTATTAGAGCCGTCGCTGTCCATTCTCCTTCCCTCTCCAACTCGCGTCACGCAACATAATTATTATGTCTCAATTTGTCGCGATCCCACCAGATTCGCGTACTACGAAACTTTTAATTGAAGAGTAGACTGAAAGAACATAACATATCTCTCTGGAAATTCAAACAAAAACTCCGCTCGTTTTAATTAGCTTTCTACAAAAAATAGGAGAACTTCCGTACGGATCCCTTTTATTTCGATTTATTCTACCACTTGCTTATTTTTGAAAAAGATTGCAGACATCAATATTATTTAACAATACTGTATACCTTTGTAAAACTGAACAACAAATATATTTTTACTCATTAAAAAATTGGGGACAGACTGTACTTAAAAACGGGGGGTTTAATATTTCAAATTAATTTCTATCTATATTAAACGATATTATTCATACTGAATTGTAATAATAATTGACTATATATTTTTTGAAAGAACTCTCTTTGAATAAGATCTACTCAAATACGCATAAAATGACAGGATTTTCTCGTCAGGACTCACCAGAGAAAATCGTTTTTATTCCGGTTACCCGAACGTAATACCCACTTTCCGGCATGAAACCCCCTTCAGCCCAACAAAATACGTATATATACATATATATATATGTATAGTATGTACATTCGTAAGTACGTAGCCGAGTACGTACCAGGGTACGTACCTACCTATAAAAACGACTCCTCTCCGACCCCTCCTCTCTAACCTTGATCTGAAGATGCGTGCGCTTCGATCCCCTCGAAAACTCTCTCCCTTTACTCCTAGCCCCCTCCTATTTACACCGCTAAATTACTGGCAATCTAAAAATTGCTTTCGTACGAAAGAAACGTCATCTTCCGCTTCCCCGGATTTGTGACTGCACATATGCGTTATGCTTGAAATGCACGACGCATGTTCCGAGTAAATCCAGGCAAAAACCACCCCTGAAAATCGTTTCTACGAAGGACCCACATGCATTTTCTCGGAAAGAGGGTGGTAGGTATTTACAGAAGGGAGATTTTAATTATGCACGACGGTCAAGATGCATTAAAACATTAATTAATATTTTCCTACAAAATATATGTTTACATATATAGAAAACAATTATTAAATGTCGAAATCAGTTAATTAAATTAAATAAAAGCTATTTGAAATTTGGTAACTTGAAAATACCATTAAAAAACCGAAGTTTCAGTTGATTTTTTTTAATTATTATTTATTTGAAGTGTGGCAAAAAAATTACTAAAAAATATGAGTTTGATATTTTTAATCCCGTCTATTACAAAAAGGTTTTGCTTAAAGCTTTGGTCTGAGCCGAGTTGAAAATGCTCCACCTTTATATTTTTTTGTGAGTTATTTTTTGTTAAAAAATTGTTTCTTGTGTCAGATTTTCAATTTTAATTAATTTAAAAAAAGTTTTAATTAACGAAATGATTTCTTAAGGAAGGTTTTTTTCTCACTATAAAGTGGGACGATATTGATCATTACCAACAGCTAATTTTTTGCACTTTATTCGCCATCCACTTCAAGTGCAGCCTTAAACTTAAATAAGCTTTCCACATACACTTCAACCGAGTTATACACCCCCATATTAATACATATGCACATTTCCAAACGAAACCCTTTCGCAAGTCCCGCAGGTTATTATTTCCACACGCCTACTCCGCGAAAAGAGGAGTTCAACATCCCCTAGATAAAAACTCAGCGCCGCTCGAGATTCTGCATGCCTTTCAAATAACGCGGAATCTAATACAACAACGCAATGGGAGGAACGCGGCCATATACTTTTTAAGAGGCCACCCTCCCGCATCATCACTGGAACAGGTCCAATGCCCTTTACGTGGTTCATCTCCATCCTCACCTCTCCATCCCTCGTCCTTTATATACGAAAGGACACATAACCTTATATCGGTCCACCTTACCCTTCTTCGCTGGGCAGAACTTCTTTCTCTCTTCCTCTCGTTGGCTCTCTGGCGCCGCGGGGAATTCATCCCTTAAGAAAATACAGGCAATAACCTCTAGATCTCATTGGAGGGTGCGGAGGATAGAAACGTATATAGAAAGAAAAGAAGAGAGGGAATGAGAAAAGAGAAAGATAAAAAAAAGAGAGAAATAGATCAAAAAAAAAGGAGAAAGAAAGAAAGAGAGTGAGAAAAAGGAAGAGAAGAGAAACAGAGAAGAGGGGTTGAAAACGTAGCGAAGACGTTAACGCAGGAGTAGTCCTGGAAGGGGTTGGATGAAGAAGAAGAGGAAAGAGCGGACTAAGAGAAGGAGGATGAAAGCCTAGGAAAGGTGAAGGTGGAGAACGCGGGAGGGGGGGTTTAGTTCGTTGGGGGTGGTAGGTGAGGACGGAGGTGGCAGAGGTGGGTTAAAGGTAGCGGGCCAGAGGCTCACTTTATTTTTATGCAGTTATTGATCTCCGTAGAAGCCCCATACCCCACCTGGGTTGCTACCACCCCAACTGGAGGCAGGATGGTGGGTAACTAGCTTATCAAAAAATGGGCGTTGCCGCCTCACTCTTTCTCTCTTCTGGGAAGATCTCGCTCTCGCGGCAGCGTCTTCCATTGTGGCTTGCACACCTGCCCTGCACCTCGTCTATACACCCCTCATTGGGGTGAGGTGGGTGGCAGGGTGCCGCGATGCCGAAGGGATAAAGATGGGTGAGGGGGAAGCGAAATAAGATATCGAGAGTAGGGTACCTACCCCATCCCCGAGCATCCAGCCACCCACACCGAAACCCCTTCCATTTTCTTCCAGGGTGTGTCCCATGCTTCTTCGATTTAGGGTAGGTTCGGGTCACCCACTCCCACCCCACTGTCACCCTATTCTACCACCCTTTCTCCTCCCCCTTCACCCTACGCGTATATAGGAACCGATCGATGTCTCTCTGGTCCTTAATTACGAGAGCGACGCTTCGCTTTTTCTCTTTTTTCATCGTTCGGCTCCCCGGCTACGAAGGGGTGGCTCCACTCCTTCGCTTCTCACGATACCGCTACAGGTTGCTACGCTTCTAACTATTCCATCCTTCGTATCTGAGAAGTGTAAGTGTAGGTGCATCGTATAACAGCTATGCGAGGATGAAGGCTTACATATAATAACTGCGTTAGTGGGAGATGTAACTAATTACCGAACTTGGATAACAAATTACGTGCGTAGATGTTTTAGGGTCAATTATGTGTATATATCGGATAATAGGGAGTAGCTTGTTTAAGTAAAGGAATTTTCAGAGATGAAATTCTCATTCTGTTGATTGAATTCCAAATTTCGACGACAATGAAATTTAGTAAACTAAGTTTTTAGCCAAGTTGAATTATGTATTAAAAATTAATGTAATTACGGAGGGAAAATTTCTCAAATAAGTTTAAACATTTTTTTTCGTTTATGAAATATACTTTTTGAATTATTGATGGGAAAATGATTGGTTCACGAACTGACTAAAAAGTATTATATTTTCTAGTATATATCGCTCTATCATAGGACTATATAATCCCCATTTTACTCATTTCTTTTTTAATCCGGTTTTGCCCGTAGTCTCCTTAATCCACTTTTGCTCACATCATTTTTTCTGCCCGCTTTTACTCTCAGACCCTCATTTCAGGAAAATTAATTATTGGTCGCTCAAGATTTTAATTATTATTCCATTATATTTCTTTACTACCCTGACAAAGTATTGGATGTTTTTAGCGATTACTCTAATTCTTAATCTACTATGCGAATTATAAATTTAGAATATCAATTATTACTGCAAAATGCCCTTTTGGAGATTTAGCGATTATTCCTTTCAAATTGGCGAAAAGCGAGTGAGGTGTGAAAGCCGAAAATGCAGAGTAACGTTCGAAGCCGGATAAAGTGAGAATGAAAGTGAAGTTACATGAGGCAAGACCAAAAGTTAGAGTTAGAGTGTTAGTTAGAGTCAGTTCAAAAGTACGATGGCGCACCCGGGCTTTTATCCGCGTAGCAACAGGCATCTTGCAATATATATAGAAGATACGATAGATATACCACACGAGATGCCACCTATTTATGTTTTGAAACCTCCCACATTCTCATATGCAAATATATATACACATACACATGATGTATATTTATCCATACACATAAAAACAACGTAGTTTTGCCCGTAAGTGAACCTTCGGCACTGCATCTACATCACATGGAAGAAGTTAGGGGTTGAGGGTGGAGTAGATACGCGAAGGAGAAAACAATCAAGAAATAGCAGCGGGAATGGGAAAACGGCAGTAGCATGGACAACAAACCCAAACCCCACTGTTACCAATATATAATGCTGTGTCTTCGTATACGTAAATTGTACCGCTATCGACCATAGAAAGAAATTAGTTATATATAAAAACTACATAAAAATGTGGGATCTCGCTGCTGAATTTGTATTAATTAAATGGTCATTGTATATATGGGATTTTTTTATTATTCAGTGTTTGACAGTAACGTGTTACCGAAGCATGAGTTACTTTTTCTTAGTTATATTAAGATAGATTTTATTAATAGTAAGATTTCAAAGGATTTTAAATGATTTTAAAGAATTTTAAAGGGAGTAACGGTAAGGTTAACGCATTACTTTCATACAGTAACGTGTCAAATACTTGTTTTTTATCGCAGACTAAACTAATCGCAGAATTTAATTTAATTAGTCAAACTAATATTACTAATATAATTAGTTAATTTATACTAATTCGGACTTTAGCAACATTCTGCAATTGGAAAAGCACACTCTGAAGACGGAAATGCACCGTGCCTGGAAAATGGGTGTGGATGACTCGAAAATTAATGCCAAGAGAAAATTAATAGGGTGGGAAACATGGAACGCGAATAACGCATCACGCAGGTACATAATACTCAAGTAATGTATAACGAACTTCTCGTTTCAAAACACGTGAGTTTCGCGGAGAGTCGGGGGGCCGATTGGATCGATATCAAAATTAAAGTCAGTGGAGGATGATGATGCGAATGAGATCGGAATACGGTCACGAGATTAGTTTCGAGGCGGAAAGGAGCGTAAATATTTTTCTGAGCTTCGATTTTCTGTCACGACTCGCGAAGCGTCGTTCCCAACGAAATTATTTTTTGCAGCCTGTCGCTTCGAATTTCCCCGTTCGTTTCTTGCCAATTCAATTTCGATTCGAGTTGCTGAAATTCGTTAGTCATGCACGAGGATAAAATAAATCTCCATGAGAAATTTCTTTTTAAATAAACGTACACACATATATTACTGCGGAAAGAGCTTCCTATAATTATAATTGTATATATGTATGTACAATTGAAATTACTTTTTAAATTTGTATTTTCAATAAAACATTAAAAATCGGATAATAGGAGACAATAGTAAAGCTGATCTTTTTATATATCTAAAAAGACGCGGTTTATCTATTATTATATATTTCCTTCGATCAACCGAACATATATTAGCACGAGCCGTACGTATTACAACTTTGGGTATAGCAATTTACACAGAATTGGACATGTGTGTTTCTTGAGCGACGTCTCTCTATAGAGATACTATATGTACACTCAGATCTCGTCACGTGTACGTGTCAAAATCAATATTAGACGTCAGTGGGTTATGATAACGCGACTGTGCCAATGTGTAAGTGCACTTGCTTTCACGGAATTTCACCACGTGTATATCAGTTCCGTTGCGTATTGTATGCACTTTTGTTCATATGTGTTTGTCGCAGATCGAATTTAATCCTTCCCCTCAATTTGTATACACACAAACATGAATTGTCCAACATGATTCTCGTAATATAATTTCGACTTCTTATTGTATTGTATTACAGGTTTAAAATTTTAATATGGAAGTTTAATTGCTATAAAAGGATCTGTTTAATCTAAATGAGGTATTTCAGAGATATATATTGTCTCATAAAGCCTCAGTAAAGTTTACTGAAGATGAAACTTTACTAAAATTATTAGTGGAGATTGAGGCGCGGAAACTGAAGAGCGTAGTATATAAGATATGTAAGAAAATTATGGTAAACTTTGTTGTAGCTTATGAGGCCTATTAAACTCTTCGCTTCGAGAGATTTATATTATTGAAATTAAAGAAGTAAAATAATTTTTCTAATTAGGTCATAATTTTCCTTTACATAATTTAAGCAAAAGTTCATTTATTTTTACATACTTTGTTATACTCTCGTGAGAAAATCAAATAAAGTGATAAACATAAGAAACATTAAGATAAATGAATGTATTAAGGGCATGTGGTAATTATCATGAGATTAAATTTATTTTTCCCAACTTTACCTTAATAACAATAAATATTTTTTCCTAAAACTAGGTCATTTACCTCCGTTTCGTACAAACGGTGGTAAATGTCCTAGTTTCAGGAAAAATATTTATTATTAGGAGCATAAGGTTCATGTAAATTGCTATTATATGTTAAAGTATCACAGACTTGAAAAATAATTATTCGGAATCCCAAAAAAATGTCGATGCAGTAAGTTAAACAACAAAAAGAAACAAAAAGATTGAAGAGTTTTGTAGAATACTTTAATGTTATCAGATCCTAAACAATGAAATTCTGACGAAAGTGAGATGCATCATTATAATGTCTCTCGACTCAAGTTCGTGAAGAATTTTAATGTTTAACATTTCTCAAGAACAATAGATTGTCGCCAGTTTTTCGAGTCGATGTTTTTATAAGTGGTTAGTATCGTTGCATGAGCTCCATGTAAAAGGAGGTCATGGTGCAACCAAATAGCAATAATAATACCAGAACTATAAGTTCGTGTCCCACAGCTAACTGAACTGTTTCTAAACCAGAAATCTGAAATTCGCGCAAACTAACCACTAACGAAATCTAGCGGGAACTTGATCCTTTTATTTAAAAAAGGCTTATGAGTGATGTAGATATTGTAGATTTCTAGCTTGCTTCTGCTGATAACTGTTATAAAACGCTCAACCAGCTCAACCGCGTATCGTTTTAATTCAAACGCAATCTCACAGATAGCCCTGCTAATATGTTTTTATGATTACCACGAAACCCACGAAAATATCAATATTTCAAAACAAATCAGCAACTATCATTTTTATTATTTTGTCAATGACTCAAATAAAGAAAAAATGTCCCTACTATAGTTTCAATCAGGGAATTCAATAATACAAATTTTCCACAAAAATTGATTCTATATCAAATATTTTACAGCAGCAAATACGCAAAAATTTTCTCATTCATCACTAAAACCGGAAATTACCAAGAAATGAAAGGGATATTCCTGTTTTTGGAAGCACAAGTGATATTATTGATTTTTTCTCTTCGAACTTTGAGCTATCTATGCTAAAAAATTGTCAAATGTATGAAAAAAGAGAAAAGAAAATTATATTATTCTTCACCAAACTCTTTCATATAAAGTTATGTCTATAATAATAAATTTAAAAAGCAAGGGAGTTCTCAAGAAATACAGTTGCTATGTTGATTCTTTCAAACACCCGTGGCGGCATAACATTTCTACAAGTCAAATATAAATAATATAAAAAGAATCAAACAAAAAGAAATAAATTATGCAATAATGAAAACAAAATTTACCAATTATTTTCCACCCTTTTCTAAACAATATTCTCAAATCTTTGATATTACACACTACTTTATCGAGATGTTCTTATACATGTGAGTAGCCTAGATGTAGTACAATAACTACCAAAATTATCCTCCTTTTCAATCTCGATATTGACAAATATGAGGTCTTGAATCGTAAAATTGGGCGTGGGGCGTCCTAAGAAAGATGGAGAGGAAAAAAAACTGATACGATTTTTTGCACATTATATTACGCAAAAATAATTCGTTCAAAAGTTATCCATTTTAACAAATTATTGTTTTCAGAGTTCTAAGATTCACTTTTTACACGGTCTGTACCACCAACGCGCCGTAGAAACCAACTGATCGCTACCTACAGTCTCGCCAAGGCAAAAAAAACCTTTTTCTCAATGAAATCTCTCTCAATCGGATTCTGAGAACTAAAATTCCAAAAACGAAATATATTTTTAAATAAATTTTTACCTAACTTACAATGTTTTTCAGAACTACCAGAGAAGAAATTAGTGCGAAATTAATTTTCCAAAAAAATTAATTGGAAAATTTAAATCTCTAATAACAAGACTTTTTTTAATATAATATAACCTAACTTTGCAAAAAAGTATTAGGACAATTTGACCCTAAAATAAAAATGAAATTGGAAATCATCACATTTCTTAACTCTTTTTTCGCAGACCGAATCAGCAGATACCTAATTAATTTTTCAACAATCGCGAAAAGCGCGAAATCGGTCATGCAGCTCTACAAGCTCTACTCCCAACGTGTGTGAGGCAGTGTGGATACAGTACACTCTATGCCAATAAAACTCTCGCAACATTTGGAGCAATAGTCATCTCGAGATAATAAGCCACATAATTATGCGTGGGGCATCATGGGAAATTTGTAGAGAAAAAAAAGTTAGCCCGATTTGGTGTATACAACATCGCTTTTTGAGCATCAGAAAAATAGTTATGTATTATCGAAAGTGAATTTATCGTAAAAGTTACGTACATTAATGACTACATGCTGTACAGCTGCCGGCATCCACGAGCGCCGCTTGGGTACACTCTCAGCAAATATTTTGACCAAAAGTCATTCAGAAAATTTCCAGGAGAAGCCTCGGATTGCAATATTACTCGTGGGGCGTCATGAGAAACTTGTAGATTATAAAAAACTGATACGATCCCGTGTATATCTTATTCGATTTTAAGAAGTAGGTAAAAAGTTATAGATTTTAGAAGACATTTAAATCGATTGCGAGTTAGGACACTGTTTTTACTGACTGTACGATACTGACGCTACGAGAGTCGGTGCCGGATCGCCTCAGTTTGCTGTAGAACGTTGAGAAATAAACAACACCATGGCAGACCTTTCCAAAGACGATCTTCGCAAAGAAATCACCGGTAAGTTAAAAAATCCTTAGATATACGCGATTCAGTCCCTCAAAAATACGTGAACTCGACCCTTAACTTAACATTGTGTATTTTTTTCTATAAAGCGAGTGTGAAGAATAGAATAAAAACGGGCACTTTACTCTTGCGATTCAGGCACTGAAAAGCTCGTATGTGCTGTGTGGCGTGCCCGACGCCGGCCATTACACGAATATTCTGCTCACATATTACACCTATAGAGCACGGAAATTGAGAATTTAACATCTACACTGAATGGAGCAAAAATACAAGAAGTTTTAAATACATTTTTTCACATTCAGGTGCCTTGGCGTGTTTTTTCCTGCTTTCTGAGCAAAATGGACTTTCTCAGGGCGTCCTTGTCTCTTTATGACGCTGGCAGTAGTGGCGCGCAACGAACGCCTAGTTTCTTTCAATTTCCTCTCAAAAATAATCACAAAAAATGAATAGCGTTAAAAATAAAGTCTTTAAGTGTTTGGATATCATTTTGTGGATTTTTTTCGATTTCTTGTGAGCAGGGATCTCTTTTTGAGTGTAAGATTACAATTAACATTTTGGAAGGGGTTATTTGCCGGTTTTATGACTTTTCCCGCCGATATAGAGTGTGCCTTTGTTAGTGAAGTGATTAAACGAGAAGATATCGCTTGTGGACTTGGTTATTAACGATTGTTAAATATCGGGAGTCAGTATTTTCAGATATAATTCAAGTTAAATGTTAGCACCGCTTGGGAAAACGGTTCTCGGCGGGAGGCTATGATTTTGGATAGAATGGAGAAGAAAGAGATGAGAATCGTTGATGGGGAGAGGCGATGTTGAAAATGCAAGTTTCGAGATGGCGATACGTTGCGCACTTTGCCGCATCTCGATTTACTTTCAGACATTTTTGATTAAAGAAACGGGTCGATTGTTAACTACAAACGCGGGCGGCCATCTGCGCTCGATACCCCTTTTCCTCGGGTTCCTGATTCCCGCCGCGCTCACTCAGGTTATCCCCTAAGGCCAATCGTTGCTGGATCGAAATTCATGGATCTGAATTCCTATTATTTCTATCATTTGTGTCGTGATTAAAAATGGCTAGAAACCGTCTTTACTTTTCGGGATTTAGGAGCGCGAATTGTGATAATACTTGGGAGAAAATTTTTGTTCAGAAGATTTAAGATCAATGCTTAAAATGTATATATGTATTACCAAAATGACATAAGTCAAATGAAGAGAGAAGAAATCTTTGTCGAGATAAAATATAAATTATAAAATGTTGTTTTCTTATATTGAAGCAATTTTTACCTCAAAAAAATACGAAATGTGACAATTTTGTATTTTAATTTGAGTTGCTTAAAAATATCTTGTCACACATGATTTCCAATGTTTTTTTTAAAATATAAATTGGCAATTCCCCCATCAACTAGTTTCTAGATTTCTCAAGTAAAACTATAATTTACCTCAATCTTGCTGGTGAGAATCCCGGTAATCTCTTGATAATCCAAATTGGTAACACTTCACTTCACAAACACTTCACAAACACATCACAAACACAAGTAAAGTTAGACACGAATTTAGAATAGGAAAGTTAAAATTTGAGTTGAAACTTAAGTTTCTTTAAAAAAAACAAACATAAGTTTGATTAATCATGGGTAAAATTTTTAACGAATCTAAAAATACATGAATAATAAATTTAAAATAGCATTTAGATAAATTTAAGTTAGAGAAAATGTAATTGAAAAATTATTTCAGGCCCAAAAAAAACTTTGAATGTATAAATTTTGGTTAATTTTATATTTACGATCGAAAGTTTTGCCTTAATTCACACACGAGCCGGAATTTGATGCTAACGACCCAGGCATTTACAAAAAAGAAAAAAGAAAAATATTAGACAATATCAAATTAAAAATATATTTCAAACTTTTTAATCAAATTTTCCTGTTTAAACGACGTAAAAGCAAACAAAGGGACATAAATAAAAGTTGTCAATTACTTGAAAGGAAGCGATAATGCTAAAAAAACATTAGATAGAAAAGCTACGCTCTAATAGTAAAATTCAATAATGGCGTCCGACAATTTCCAAGAATTGCAACCATTGTCTAAAAATCTAACCTAATTCTTAAAGTTGAAAAAAATTTCCGATTTGTTTCGAAATTT
>UCOK01006667.1:19344-108852 GCA_900474325.1 Synergus umbraculus
CCCGCAAATTTCTACACTCTCAATCCGTTTTTTTCGAAATTATTAATCATCTACCTTTAATACCCACGAATTCATACAAATTTGCATGTTCCGCGACGATAATTCTCCTTTTTCGTCCTAAAATCTCGGAGCGCGACACGGCAGTTGAGATTTCAAGAAAGGAGAAACAACAATGGCGTGACAGGTTTGCCAATCACTGAATAACAAAAAGTTCACGAATTTTCAATTTTAGCTAATAGAAAATTATGAACTTATTAGACTTCATATTATCAAGACGTATTTTTAAAATACAAAAGTGTATATATAATAGTTAAGTTGTCAATTACTTGAAAGGAAGCGATAATGCTAAAAAAAACATTAGATAGAAAAGCTACGCTCTAATAGTAAAATTCAATAATGGCGTCCGCCAATTTCCAAGAATTGCAACCATTGTCTAAAAATCTAACCTAATTCTTAAAGTTGAAAAAAATTTCCGATTTGTTTCGAAATTTTTCAAGAGTTCCATTAAACTAGGGCTTTTCGACTTTCGGAGTGCAAAATCAAAAGCTAAATCGCCAAAAATATAATAAAACCCTATGTAAGAAAATTTTGTAAAATAGCTATGGAAGCGGTTTCCCGCCTGAACCTGTTCAAGAGACACGGCAGAAAATTCCGTATTCCTGACTTATAAAAAACCCGCAAATTTCTACACTCTCAATCCGTTTTTTTTTCGAAATTATTAATCATCTACCTTTAATACCCACGAATTCATACAAATTTGCATGTCCCGCGACGATAATTCTCCTTTTTCGACCTAAAATCTCGGAGCGCGACACGGCAGTTGAGATTTCAAGAAAGGAGAAACAACAATGGCGTGACAGGTTTGCCAATCACTGAATAACAAAAAGTTCACGAATTTTCAATTTTAGCTAATAGAAAATTATGAACTCACTAGACTTCATTATTTTCAAAAAAAAAGGTTTATAGCTTTTATTAGACTATTGCTCATTAATATTCTAGGTAATGAATAAAATTTAAACAATTAAATAAATATGTATGTTGGTCAACCGTAAAGTGAATGGCGGGAATATTCAAAAAGCGAATGATTTGAATTTAAAGTTTAGAAAAAATATATATAGAAAAAAAATTGCATTTTAAAATTATCAAGACCTATTTTTAAAATACAAAAGTGTATATATAATAGTTAAGAGAGGAAAAACACTCCCTTTTAATTCCCTTTATTTATCTGACATATTTTTATTCTTTTACAGCTATTCTGAAAGATGCTGACCTCACAGTCATGTCTGCCAAGAAAGTGAGGCAACAAATTGAAGAGAAATTGGACGTTGACCTTTCTGAAAGGTAAACACCATACGCTACTATTATAAATTAAAGATATTAATTATCTTATTCTTCGTAAATTAAAAAAAATTCGAATGAATTTAATACTTTTAAGTAATTTTAATACTAAGTAATCTAGTAATTCAAATAATGTAGACTTCATTTTTATCAACCATGAAAAGTTAGACAAAAAGATACTTCAGTGTACTGATCAACGATATAATGATTTTCTTCGTGAATCTATTTTAGACTATGTTTTCCATAATGTAGTCATGCTCTTAAGTCGTATGGATGCTATACATACACATTTGCATTGAAATAATACAGATGTGAGTAATAATGCGTCCAAGATCGACGAGAGGGACTCTGCGTGGAACTGAAAATACATAGGTATCCACCTCGTTCCCCCTCCAACAATGCAATTAAACAAAAAATAATGTTATTATTAGAAAATACTCTTAGAATATCAGAATCATTTCAGATTCTTGAAACTTAAAATTTCGGAATCAATTTCATTTTAAATTGAAATTTTTTTCTTGGAAATTTAAATAACTTTATGCGATCAAATAGTTTGAATTTCAAACATCTTATTGAAAAAGCGAATTTAGACGAATTGCCTGGATCTGAGTTTGCAGTAAACAAAATATAGAAGCAAGAATTCCAGACCATAACTTAATTTCTTCTTTTCTTTTAAATGTATTTTAATTTCTGAAATATATACGCATTTTTAAATAAAAATTTTAATTCCTTCAACAGAAAAAAGGACATTGACGATTTGGTAATGGAGTGCCTGCAAGAGAAACAAGATGGAGCCAAGAAAAAGAAGAAGGCTGCCAGTGAAGAATCTGAAGATGGTGAGGAAGAGGAAGAAGAAGAAGCTTCCGAGGAAGAGGAAGAAGAAGAAAAGAAGCCCGCGAAACGAGGACCTCCTAAGAAAGCACCTGCAAGTAAACGCAAGAAGGGCTCTTCTGATGATGATGAAAGTGCGAGCGATGAAGATGCTAGCGACGAGGAGTACAGTCCTAAGAAAGGCAAGCCAGCTCCCAAAAAAGGTAGATATTGATTCAAATATTTTTTTCATTTGCTTATCAAAATCTAAACATCAATCTCATTTTCGTCTTCTTTGCAGGAAAGGCAGCTAAGAAAGGAAAGAAGAAGGGCAGCGATAGCGACAGTGATGAAGACTGGGGCAAGAACAAAAAGTCCAGTGGAGGTGGTGCGAAAAAGGGTGGTGCCAAGGGCAAGGGAGGTGGTTACACGCGCCCCATCACGCTATCCCCAGAATTAGCTGCTATCGTCGGTGCCGAAGAAATGGCTCGACATGAAGTTGTCAAGAAGGTCTGGAGCATCATCAAGGAGAGAAATCTCTATGTAAGTGTCCAGATTGATACGAACTTACAATTTTCAAATTTTGATAAATGAAAATTGTCTTATTTACTAATGATTTATTTCTTTCAGGACCCGAAGAACAAGCAGTTCGCTATTTGCGATGACGAGCTGATGAAGGTTATTGGTGTCAAGCGCTTCAGGACTTTCGGTATGATGAAATACCTCAAAAACCACTTCGTAGACTAAATAGCTCAAATTAGTCTCTCAAAAGTTGTACTGTACAACGCAATTTTCCGCGATGCAAGAAAATCTGCACTTCCATCTCGCGGTTAATCCATAAACACATATTCACCTCTTGCAAGTTTCGACGAAATATGTTTTGCGCGGCTGCGATTGGTTTCGATCGTAAAATCACAACGTCGTCTCACTTCGCAACACGGGAAACGGACTTACTTTGGCTAATAGTCAGTAAGTGGTTTTATGTTGTCATATTCCGACCGAAGTTTTTTATCATTTAAACTGGTGGTCTTCGTCTTATTTCAAACTTCAGTAAGCACTCGACCATTAAGCATTTGATTTGCTCGAGTAAGGGGTGTTTTCTTTTTTCTTGAAATGAGTCAAATCCTAAGCGTTCTGGGCTTGGCAAATTTCGAATAGCCTTTAAACGTTTATCGACAATGTTAGATGTTCTGTACAAATAATTTTTTTGTTTCGAGTTTAAGAGTAACTCGGCATTTTTATGATACGAATTTGAGCATGGTTTTCTTTTAACCATTCATTATTTTTATAAACATTTTCCGACAAAGGAGTATACCTGACATGAAAGACAAGTAATCCGAGAAAAATGATAGAGAAAGTGGAAACATGCCAACACACAAGAAAAAAAAAGTATAGATATTCCGTATCTCTTTTGTATAATAGTTATACAGTGGCACACTGAATTTACGACTAAGCGAGTTTTACTTTTATTAACATGTAATTAATAATTATTGTCGTAAAGTAGGTTTTCGGTGTAAAAATTTACATAATGATTAAGGCTTAGTGCTAAAGTGATTGTTTTGATATAATTAACGAGCCACAAGATGCGAATCGTCCACATTCGACATTTGCAGAACTTGTCTCTAAGAGTTCTCGACATCAATTAGGCCTAAGTTACAATAGTAGTCACGTGCATGAATCGAAAATGAATGAGCAGTGACGAAATCATAAGAAGTCTTTTAACCCTTTGTCAAACGTTTATATTCTAATACAACGCTTCTGTTTGCCAAGTTTTCGATTCATATTTGGTAATTACATTTCTGCAGATGCTTGATAGGTAGAGTTGTATCACTTCTATTTTATATTTGAAATCTATTCAAATAGTTTGAAGGTGTTTAACAAACCATTGTCAAAGTTCGTTAGATGGAGGGTTATTGAGAGTGAGAGATCGATCGTTTTAAAAAATAATAAAAATTACAAGTCATTAAGTTTCTTAAACACTTAATATAATTAATTCTGTATAAGCCATTTAAGTGAAGTACTTTATTGAGTTTTTTAAACTATGGATAATTTTATATGGAAATTTTTTTGAATATGAGAATCATGAATAAGAACGGTTTTCGCGAAATAGAAAAAATAGCCACTTTTTTTTAGGAATAAACATGTCTATGTTTTCTATATGACAGAATATTACATTATATAAATATACAAATCTGAATACTTGTTCCACGAGTGTACTTGGTTTCTTTTGTGTCTGATTAAAAAAATTTCTTTAATTTTTTTTAAGTGCGTTTATTCATGCCACAAATTTCCTTACCTTTAGTTTTAAATTAGAGAATAGTTTTAGAATATTAGAGATGATAGTAGTATTATAATTAATCCAGGAAGATTCTGTTTCTTGATCGAAGTTATCACTTTTTGAGTTCGTCTTCTACGATGGTGAGAACATGCTGGACGTTATCACTTCTACCTCGCAAACCATAAATATAAGTTTGAAATTTTTTGGTGTTTGTTGAGCTATCTTTTTTCGTTTGAACTTCTCGGCTTTTGGAAGGTGCTGCTTGAATTTGGACTCCGCTTCTAAAATGTGATTTCTGCGTTTGTGTGCTCCTTGTTGCTGATCGACAAATTGATGCCTGAAATATATATTTTGGTAATGATTGTAGATCTCGACATGTGATTTGCAACTTATAACAATTTCAACTATAAAAATAACATTTATTTTAGTTTACCAATTTCAGAGCTTTTTTCCTGTGATCCCAGATGTTGGAGGAATAATTTTTGTCTATAAAAGAAGGCAAAACATGCAACTCAGTCTGAACTTCTTGATCCTGGTGAACAGTTGGAAAAGGACCATCTTCACTCAACCTGAAAGATGTTTTTTATTACAGATTTAGAAAATCTCTATTGGTAATCAATTAAAAATTTTCCTTTTTACATTTCTTCATTTCTAATAGTTGCCACATCATTGTAAATTTGGAAAAGATGAATGAATTCCGAATGATTGCGTACGAAATTCAAAGCTTCGAAAAAATACCTAAAACAAATTTCAAATTGTTTATAATCAAATTTATATAATTATAATTCAAATAATTATATGTATTTTTAAAACCCTTATACTAACTTGTGTGGTTGTTCTCCAAATTTTTGAGCAGCTTTTACTGAACTGAATGCAAAATATTTCCCTCTCCATTTGGCAATTCCAAGATTTGAATTCCCAGGTATTAGAGAGCCCCTACCAACCACAAAAGTCCAAGCACAGAATCCAAGAAACTAAAATTTGTAAATTAAAGATTAGAAATAAAAAATTAAATGTCAAAATAGAAGTACAAAATAAATTTACCTCTAAGTGAATTTTTTCAAAATTCTTGGTAGAATTTGGATAGTAGAGAACACAATCACCACATTCAGCTAAAAGTAATCATAATTAAATTTGTTCTCTATAAAATAAAATTAATTTTTTTAAAACTTACTTATCCTCTGCCCCATAGATTTTTCCAATCTCTCAGCATCAGTCAAAACTTCTGCCCCTTGTATCATAATATTCAATAGAGATTCGTCATAAACGCTGATAGTCTAACAAAGAAATGTTATTAAAACTTATATTTTCAACTATTTTAAATTATAATTACATAATAATAGTGTGAAACTAATGTGTAAATTTTTTCTCAATTTACCTGCGCATAAAAATTCTGTAATTGCCAGAGGAAGCGATTAATGTGACTCAGAACTATCACCTCGTCCTGAAGACTCATCCAGATATCTGCCATATCTATAAACTGAGGCTGAGGCCAGAAAATTATTATTCATTATTACTTTTTTAAAACTTTAATTACAGAGTTTAACTTACATAAATTTGAGTCGTTGGAATCGCTGTTCTGTAACGAACAGTTTCGTGAAGTTTGATCAATCGATTCTGAAGTCGTTCCAAAATGCATTTCAGTTCAGTCTCACAACTTTCAATATCAGACAGAATTTTTCTAAATAGAAAGATCAATATAAATATTTAAATAAATGAATTAAACAAATTTCCAGGTTCATCACAAAATTCTTGAACTTTCAAAATTCTCAACCTAACGTAAATTTCTTTTTGACGAAAGGCTGTGAGCATTTCAATACACCACTGAACATCTTCTTCTTTAACAAACTCTGGAAGCTTTTTGTCACCACAACAGCAAAGATCTTCATCAGAAAAATCATTTGGGAGTACGTTTTCGACAGCAGCAGTGAACTTGTAGACATTTTGCATCAGTTTTTCCAAAAATTCCATAATTGAAAACTGTGTCTTTTTTATTGCATCTTGTAATATGTTTGGTACTGAAAAATTATGAATTTTGTTTTATTAATATTAAAAATTTTTTTTAATTTCAGGTAATCTCTCCGGGACTTGGAATACATGTTTAATTTTATATACTTTTTGTAGTATATAAGTTTTCAATATTTTTTAGTGAACTTTGACCAGCCCTGGGAATGATACCGATTTAAAAAAAAAAATGAAGCGATGAAGTCATACAATCATCGATTCCCTCGCCTCCTCTTTGGCAATCTCTATTGAAGATTCGAATGCCCGCAACAATACACATTAATTCCATCAATTGCTCTTCTTTTTCTTCCTTTGACAGAGTGATATAATGTGCCAATTCAGATGGCTGATAAACACTTTGTAGGGCCACCGACACCTCTCTGCAAAACAAATTTCTTACTTACTTAATTTTATCCATTAAATTAAGAGAAAGAATTTATTCAAATTTGTAATTTATTTTTGTGTTATTTAATTTACCTGAGAACAGTAGGAATTTTCGGATTTCCTAATCCACTCAACAGTGTAATAACTACCAATATTTTCTGATACATTTTTTCCATATCTCTGTCACTTTCTAATTTTTTTGTCTCGCATATTTCCTTCACTAATGAAGCAGTTTTTTCGTGAAGTCGTAGCCTGTGTTTTTTTATGGTGTCCTCTGATTTTTTTATTGAGTTTAATTTTAAAAAGAGTATTAAATTTAAGGTGCTAAATGTAAGTAGGGCAAAATTATAATTATAGAAAATAATTACCTCTATCAGAATAATGCTTGGCGAAGTAAAGTTGAATTTTTATAGTAATCAAGCTAGGTTTCGTATCAAGTAATTTTTCTATCAAAATTGAGACCACCTTCAAAATTTCTTCATTGTTTCCCTTATCAATGGAATATTCAGAATTTAAGAGCACCAATGATAACTGACAAAAATTGCATAGTTTAATAATATATTTTTAAAAATCATTAACTTATGTCTAAATGAAATATAAATAAATAAATTAATAATAAGACTGGAGGATAGTGTCAATTATTGAATAGAATTCAAGTTCTTTAATAAAATTTTAGTTATTTAAAAATTGCGTACCATGAATGAAACTAAATCACTTGTAACATCGATTTCTCTTTCTTTGCATTCTTTAGTGATAGTTTCTATCAAATTCTTTTTCACCAACTCCATTGTTATTAAATAAAAAACAACTCACTTCCTTTTAAGAATCACTCTTCCTGATTGTTTAATCGATATTTGCTTGGAAACACAGAGCAGGTGATCTAAATGTCATACACCTTGTTGGAATTTAACAAAAATTTAATTTCAACTATGTAAGTTAAAATTATTTACATTGTAAATTAACTATTTACAATTTAAAGTGAGGAATAGAATTTAACAATTTTGAAAACAAAAAAAAGTAGATAGAAGACCTGAAAATAAATTTAGTCCAGTTTTCTATAATTAATATAAATTTTCAATGATATTGTTAATAAATATTCTTTAAACAACAATAATTAAATTTAAAAAACGATATTTAGAAATAGATCGAACAATTTTAAGAATATGTAAGCAATTGCAGTTATCATAAAAAATATTTCACAGGGCATTTTTTGCATTTATATGTTTTATATTTTAAAATAAAGTGTAAATATTTTTTTATTTTAAACATTCGTAGTTACGCTCCTGTTGGAGGATTCTGGTTACCAGGGACGTAAGCTGTATATGTATAAGTGAAGCCAACCACACATTTTATTCGTTTTACTTTTATAAATGAGGAAAAGATTTTGTAAATAAAAATTCATTCTATTTGTTTAAATTATACTATATATTTTTTTAAATCATGCTATAAAGTTTAGTAATAAGTGAAATTATATTCAAATTTTATTTTTCCAAATCAGAAATTTGAATTTCGCGGTTGGTAATACTTAGCAAAGCGCGCATGCGTAACCATTTTCTCCCGCAGTGGGGAAATTGTTCATCTGTCGCATCTGTTTCTGTTGTCAGTTTCGGTCGGTTGGTCGGAGGAATACGGTGTTTGTGAACGTCAGTAAAAGAAAGAAAAGCGATTAACAATTCGTCATGACTTTGTTTGCGTAAAGCTGCGTTTTATCGCCAAACCCGTTACCGATAATGGCTGGTGATATTTGGTGTTGTCGTTCACCTGGAGCAAGGTGCTTTTATAGTGTTCCGGTGCAGTGGAAATCGGTGCTTGTTTGGGTTTTACTGGTGATCACGACTCTTCTTTCGGCTGTCCAGTCTCATAACCAAGGTAAGCTTCTTTTTCGCTTTGACAGATACTCATACATCGATCTTCAAGACTTTCAAACTCTAAACATTTGAAAACGTCAATGCTCTACTTTCAAGTCCAAACAATGTGCTCCAAAAATTCCTCAGATCACTTTATTGGATTGTATACTATTATTATAATTTTTGGAAGAGGTTTCTAGTATAGTTCGGTGATGGAAAATTTACTTTTTAAGGTTAGCTATCTGTCAGTTGATTTTAAGTTTTGAAACTTTTGTAAATAGCGGGAAGTTTCTTGGAGATAGTATTTTTGTGTCAGCGTGCCACGGGAAATAAGTCAGCTGTGTGAGTTTTACAGGAAATTAATATTAACAAACAACTTTAGGTTAATACTGCTTATTTTTATTCAAGAGTTTTTCGAATTATGAAATTTAAAAAAAAAGTAAAATTTCTAATTATTTTTTCAACTCAAATTAGTTCTACAATTTTTGTAAATTACTTGAGCCTCCAAAACCATAATCTTTATCTCTCCCTTAGTATTTTACTACATTTTGTAAATCTTGATTTACTGATAGCTGGTTAAATGGAGTCAATCAGCGAGCTTCACTTATCTCATAAGGCGATCGACGAGCCCTAAAAAAGGAAGGAGACCTCCTGCCTCTTTTTAATTTTCGGTCCATTCTCAAGAGTTCTGGAACGCGTCAAAATATCACATAAACCGCAGTGGAACGATAAGAAATATAACGCTGAAGGAAGAATGGTCTCTCTCACAAAGCAAGTTATAATAGAATAGAGAATTCATGCCCATTGTTGGTGTTGGCTGAGTTTAGAAAAGGGGAGGAGTAGCCCGTCAAATGAACCGAATGAAAATTTATGGACACATGCTGCATAAAATATTTAATACAAGTAAACGCAAAGTTTTAGTTTAATATTATTGCACTCGAAATATTATGTACTACTACACTTTTTCTCGTGAATCATTATGACTCACCAAGGCTTGAATGTGAAAGGCAGAGGCAAAGGTGGACGAAATTCGATGAGAATCACACTTTGGTACTTTATTTCTTTTTTTTTGTCCTGGAAACTTAAAAGAAAATGTTCAGTACCTTATTTTGGATGAATAATTCAATTGGGAATTTCAAGGAGGAACTGAAATTAAAATTTGGAATTGAATAAGTGACTTCATTAATTGAAATTTCAAAAGTAATTTTTGATGTCCAGTGCTACATTTTTGTACAAGTTTTAGGAAAATTTTCACACCTGCATTAATATCCTAAATTGAATTGGGTTCAGATGTTGAAGTTTCAAGCAAGCATTTTACAGGAAGCGTTCAGACTAATATTTCAAGAGTTTCAATTAGATACCCAAGCAGTGGAATTCAGAAACTTTGAAAGACTTCCACATCCACTAAGAAACTTCTGAGTTCTCTTTTGTCTTCTCAAGAGTATTGTACGTTGAGAACAGTTAGTACCTGTTAGTACACTCTACTCTCTTAAAGGATATAAAGAGTGCAAGTTGACATTTATTCCTATAAATTAACGACCTTCCTTAAGAAGAGTTTAAGAATGATAATGAGTTTGAAAAAAAATCCATTACTTCTTGAACTACAGTATAAATCTGAATATTCTCATTGTTTTAAAAACTTTTCAAAAAACTCTTTTGTAAATTATTTCAGGACGGAAATGAAATTAAGTGACTCACACCTTTTACACAGGTTATGAGTTTTGATATCCTCTTGAAGGTCTTTAGTCGAAAAATGTCGTTGAATCAGACGTAATTTCCGGTCCGTGCAACGCCGAAAGTCACGATCTAGTGGCTATTTAAAATTTCCATCGTGTACGTTTCCACAGGATATTCGACCATCCGGGATAATCTTCTTGAGAAATCAAAAAGGAATCGGAAGCTGGAGACTATAATCGAATACGTTTATCGATAATCTTTTGTCGGCCGGTGTTTCTTTCATATATAAATAGTCCCTAATAAATTCTTTTAGAGTTATTTTAATTATTATAAACGTTACAATTCTAAGTCGACAAATTATCTTAGAGCTCACGCAGTCAGGAAATAATTGAGCAGCTGTGAATAACTGTAAAAGCCCTGCTAGACGATTTTTAACGGATTGGTAGTTTGCACAACAGCTGTTAGCTGTTACTCATGGAGATTCTCAGCGATTGTATACGCTCTAGTAAATTACAAAATACCTTCCCAGAGTGGTGATAATTGATTACGAGTAAAAAAAAAGAATCAAATCTAGTTTTCTTCAAAATTGAATGCTGATATGTAATTATACTTAAAGAAAGCGTAGAAAAGGGTTTAAAAAATGCAGGTTGGCCCTTTTAGTATCCCGCTCGGTGTAGTAGCTTAATTAACAATGAATTGTATTTCGTAATAGGTACAATTATTTTCTGAGGACCTCTGAAAATGGTAAAATTAAGAAGGGTTAATATTTTGGTATATATAGAAGAATTTAATTTAAAAAGCAACGGTATTCGAGAGTACGCTCTTGTCTTGGGAATAAATTATTGCAACTTTACGAGCATAAAATTGAACCTAATGACCTCTTGCAGGGACTCAGAGGGAGCAAAGGTTCAGCTTCAGAATTTTCAGGGTCTGGGATTCCTTTTCAAGAGTTTCAAGTGTGCAGTTATAGGCTTTTACGAAGTTACACTTCTTCTTTACGAACGAAAAAAGTCTTTGAAGTCCTTTCGGCACGTGAAACAAAATTCCAAGCTTATTTAACCATTTTCTTAACGGTAATTAAAAGCATTGAATTGTTAAATTTAATGCATTTCTTGAAGCTTCTTTTGAGGGTTCTCAGAATTATAAAATGGAAAATTTAATTTCAAAAGGATCATGAAAAGTGAATACCCAAATAAATTTTCATCGATTTTCAAAACTAATATATCATAACTATGTCTGCGATCAATACAATTGCGATTAAACTGGTTGAAACATTTAATGAGGTGATTATTTGCGTATATGCGAACATGTTTGTGGTAAAATTGAGAGTATTGGGACACAATAAGTATTTAGCACAAATGAATAAATTATCATGGTCATATTAGGTGCCGCGACTGCGCAATCTCATCTTTGCACACCGTTGGTCTGCGGATCATTAATTTCGCTAATTGCGACTGGACCTGCCCACAAGAGTCTATAGACATGCAAGCGAATCGTGTGCACAGATAGCACGCTACGTCCATTTATCCACAATAATTTATAGATACAAAATTATCAGCCAAATTAGTTTATTTTCCTATGAGCCAAATGTAATTATTCTAACGCTCGTCTAACGAGTTTGAAATTCCATAAATTCCAAATATTTTACATAGTTGCCTCTCGATTGTTACTCACAAGATTTTTTTCAGTACATACCACATTCCATTTGAAAATTCCACAGCCGCAACATGTTTGTATTTTTACATCATGAAGTTTCATGTTCAACTTTTGCACGTACATATAGTTTTCATACAAAATACGCTTATGAAAACGTCCTCGGGTGGCAGAACGTATAACAATTTTGAAACAAAACTAATAGAAACTTTATTTCCATTGTTTGGGTATTTTGACTGCATGTATGTTGCTTGAATTTTAATTAGTTACATTGAATACGCTTTCTTACTGTTTATTCCATTTCGAATAATAACAAAAGTTAATTTTACCAAAATTGGTCTTAAAATTTTTACTTTAAGAAGCGTAAAGGATAGGTAGGAACGGCACACGAAAATAAAAACGGTCATTTACGTTTCTATCCTTCTTTTCCATTAGTTAATTATCCGCATAGCTTCATGTTTGTCACGATAATATACAAGCGCGTTTATTTTCTGACCAAAGAATCTGGGTTTTCGGAACTTGCGAAACACGAATTTTCTGCAGGTACCGGGCAGGTAGTTTCTACCTGGTAGAGGGTAAAACATTCCAATTCGCCTCACCGACTGGATTTTCTTGCAAGATTTAAGAATGAGAGCATAAGTTTCTATCCTTCACCTTCAGGCATTTTTGTATTATATACCTGCTTATTCTTAAGATGTGGAAACTTTCCTTAGAAATCTACATCTTGAAAAATATTATTTCTGTCAATATGCACAACAAAAGCTATCAAAGTCCTTTTGTGGTCAGTGTCTATATTCTGAATCTGCACAATTTCTTTTCTCAATTTCACTGTCAGTCTAATTTTACTAATTCAGATTTAGAGAGTGCAGAGATTCTATTTAAATTTGCCTGATTTTAACAAATTTCTTCGTTAACTGACTCAATAGCGCCAAGTTCAATTTTATCGAAGTGATTCATGTTTAAAAGAGAAGCGAGGAAAAAGCGCCCGTGGCATCGAAAAAAGAGCCGTCGTCGACGGAAGTTTTCCATAGTATGGGTCGAGGCGTCAATGTATACTTATTATGATTTACATTGAAGTTTCAACCTCACCATCGGTACTTGCATCTTGCACAAAGTGGTCCATTGTTAGGCTGATACTTTAATCGCACTACAATTTAGCAGTACCCACTCCAAGAAGCACCATAAAAAATTCTTCGTCATCGCAGCAAGCTTTTCCGTTTCCTCCAGACCCTTGAGAAATCCAAAATGAAAATGTTCAGTGTACTTGATACTTCACGCTTCAACCTCTAAAGATTCTGAGAATTCAATTGTCAATTGTTGCCTTTCGAGTGATCTTTCGACATCCTCAATAGTCAATACTGCAAAACAGCGGGTTGCTCTTGCGTAGTTCCGGGTGCACAACATCCGCAACAATTTTCAACCGCTGTGAGAAGAATCGTTTTCCAGAGAATTATTGTAGTAGGGTCTTTTATATATTTGAACGGATGGCGGCTAATGTTTGCTCATCTGGTGAAGCTTTGGATGCTTCGTAATATAGAGAGACCAGTTGGTCGAAAGCTGGTCTTTCCCTAAACAAAAAAAAAGCAATAGACATATTTTATGGGATTTGATATATTGGTATGTTGAATTGAAAAAATTACTTTTATTGTGAAAATCTGGCGTGAAGATTTCTTTGGAGGTATTTTTAAAATCAAAAATTCTTGTACAATTTGCCTTTCTGAATGAATATTAATATCATTTGAAGATATCCGTCCTTTGTTTTAGTTTACTCTGAAATTCTAAATAAAAAGGTTTTGTTACTTTAACATTGCAGGATAAAGAAAGATAATAATGGTTTACATAATGATAATCCAGGCGGTCCCCGTCTTTCAGAATTATAATACTCGCACAACTTTGTGGTGAAATTTGTTTGAAAGGGAAATAATCCTGCTTTCGAAAAGAACATTGTACTATTTGTTCATTGTAAGCTCCTTTTCGTGAAATGGTACAAACTGGCCGATGCATGTCTCAGGAAGACGTATAACGTTGCTCCCATGGCATGTGTTATTTACAGTTCAATAATGGCAATATGCAGATGCATGATTGCGTAAAGAATTGGATTATGCGACCTCTTTCTCTCTCTAAGATTTAGCATTATTTTACAACTTGAATAATACAGAAAATATTGTGACGAATTAATTTTTGGAATAAAATTTAGAAACTCTATTCAGAGTAAGGGATATATGTAACCTCTATCTTACTCGCACCTTTGTATGTTTTTCTTATCTTAAATAAGATTTCAACTTGTGAAAGATACGATATTACAGGAGTTTGTCACCTTGAAGAGTTGATAAATGAAAGTTTATTATAAAGCATCTTAAAATGTATTCTTTCACGAAAAAGAACAATGCAGAAACGGTTGATTAAAATAAAATGAGACGGAAGATATAATGTAAGAAATAAAAATTATACAAGAACGCGGGTGAAGAAAGAACCGCATTCATTTAGTTTTTTCTTCATTACAGGATGAGCCTTAAGCAACTGCAAAACATAGAAAAAAAAAGTTCAACCATTTATAATATAAGAAACATCAAGTCCGTAAACATCTAACGAGACTTGCGAATCGATATCACTCTTCATGGTACATTAAATAGAAAAAAAATATTGCTCAAGTTCTCATATATTGAATTGCACAATGGTTCATTCAATTGTATTGTTATTAATATTCTACGAGGAATTTACATACTATTTACAGAATATGAATTTTATTAATATAACATTATTTGAAGAAAAATATTGCAGCATCAGAATGAATGATTATCTTATCATTATTTTTTAATTTCTTATATGAAGACCTTTACTTTTATGATAAACAAGAAGAAGTTTGTTCTACTATCTCTATAAACTAAAACCACTCGATGTAAATATATATGACCTGAATATTCATGAAAATGAACCGTGTAAAACTAATGCGGCCCTAAGGAAATTTCAGTTATAATTACATATTAACCCAGATTCGAATTTTTTCGTTGACTCCCATAATAATGATAGGGTATTGAGGCCCCAAGGCTGGATGATCGAAGGAAATCTCAATTACGCGCCAATTAGCATAGAAATGGCGTCAGATGGGGTTTAGAAGCCCGGGTCAAGAACCATAATGTTAATCCCAATGATCTTCTTCTGCAATTTGTGAAGGCTCGTGCCATACGTGGGCTGTGAGACATTATAATGTATAAAGCGAGTCACTCGTCCACCCGGCAATTTGAATTCTAACCATACGATATAATTCGTTCGTGAATTGTAACTTATTCTTCTAATAGCCTCATCCCGTATCATAATCCCGAGAAAAGAACATAAAATTCTACTCTCAATACTCTCTTTTAAGGAACTTACTGAGAAAATGTTTCTTCTTCAAATATTGATGCTGGAGGGCTGCTTTTTTTTACGATGGTGTAAAACTGTAAGTCGACCTCCCAGAGAGAGAGAGACTCAAATTCCTTACTCAACTCAAAATTTCCAACCAGCTTTTCATATCATGGATGCAAAATAAATCTAAAATTGAATAGAAAATTTTCTACGTTTCTTTAATTTTCGCATTATTTCATAAAAAGAGGAATGTAGAAAGGGTTGGGTGGATTTTATTCGAAAAAAGACATTCTACATATTTCTCGTTAATTAACATAGCATCTACATTTTTCCTAAGCGTGGCCTTAAAAAATTATTCAATCTTGAGAAATAATCCTTGGACTTTCGCTAAAAAAGAAAACCACTTCGCCCTCGCAAAATAAATCAGCCGCCTACTAATGCATCACTTATATTTGAAATAGGTTATCGGTTCATATAAAATATGTATAACAGGTATCTTAATCTGTAAACAGGACATTCTATTATCATCTGACAGAAATTTAATTCTCTAATTTTAATATCAAATCCATGCTGATTTTAGTTATGCTTAATTCCTCAGAAAAAGAAGATAAAGCATAAAACAATAAATAAACACAAAAAAATCTTCGATTTTTTACCCATATTGTATATAAACATAATAATCAGTCTACTACAAATATTATCAGTTTATTATTCTCGTCCTTTTGAGCCATTTTTCGTATAGAGACACATGTTAACCCCCATCATGTTTCAAAAATACCATCCTCTGTTTCTTTATTTCTCATGTATCTCCTCCTCAGATTTTTTCTCTTATCCTTTTTTAATGACTCTCCATCTCTGTCAAAGAAGGAACAGCTATATCCGTAACAGGATCGACCGTCTGTATAAAGAAGAGGTGCTTTTTATCAAACCCTTTTTTTTATTCACGCGAACTTAAAACCACATGAGCCATCGTTTCCAATCCCAAAAGCCATCTTGAGAAAAAAGCAGTTATTCGTAAGGTCAAAAATTTTGTATGCAAAATTTGTTATTCCACCCACAGTTCCCAAAGTAATGGCGATTTCGAGTATCGATAATTTTCAGCTTTCGTGTTTTGGTGGTCAAATGAAATTAAAACAAAGCTAGGAGGCAGCTGTACCTACTTTGCTTTGATCGTGGCATAATAGGGAGTTTTATTATTATTGTGAAGTTATTTGAAAGTTGGGTTCAAAGTGGTTCAAAGTGGCTCAAAGTCACCCTCGAACGCGCTCATTGTGTTGTGGCTCATTGAACCAACCACTTCCGGTACTGAAGATAATGTCACAAACATTTTTTTCCCCACACGTGCCATTATACGTGCCATATGTTTCTCAGGATAACACCTACGAGAGATGAGGGCTGACTAAAAGTAGCATCTAATGGGCGTCATTGGTACTCAAAAGAGTTAATTTACGTGGGATATATGAAATAAAATATTGTACGAGTCATTTGAGAGAAATCCAATTCTGATATTCGCGAAGGTTTGAAGTTAACGACCCTCCAATTTGTCTTTGCAGGCGTGCAATGAATTTTTTCTTCATACCAAAGGGAGATCATTTTATTAACCAGAGAATCGAATCGAAGACTTGATTTGCTTTTATTCAGTTTCATATCTTTTGCCATCAAGGCAAAATAATTGACGATGCGTTGTGTTCACTCGCTGAAACAGCGCCCACGAAAGTATATGATGATCGAGTTCGCATTTTTTCTCTTTTTTCTCAGTACCATAAACAGACTCGAGAGAAAACGCGGATGGTCTGTCGACCAATAAAATCGCGTCAATATACTAGTCAGAGTTTTACAACGGCAAATTTACACTCTTCGAATCGTTGCTATAAAAAAAGCCAGGACCCGTTATATGCACGTATACTTATTTCAAATTAAAGGTATATAAACTGCCTTTTTATTATCGAGAATCAAGTGTCGATAAAACTAGGAATTGAGATTTCGATCACTTTTCCCACCTGCATAATAATTCGTCCTTGGCGCACGAAGCGAAGGTTCACTCTTTTCCAGGTCATTGAATTATTCCTGTGAAAATGAAATCTGTGTCGCGCTGAAAATGATAAATCAGATATATTTCTAGAGCGGAACTGATTTTTATTAGCTTGTTTCATATGTATTTTTTAAATTCCATTTTTAACTTAATTAATATTGGTTTTTTATTTTTGTTTCGCGTTGAATTTGTCAAAATGGGGCTTGACAGGGCTTAGAATGTTATGCTCACCGCAAGCCACAAATTACATCAAACTGCAGACCCTGCAGACTGTGCAACCCTGCCAGAAGAGACACGATAATCTTATCCCATTATGTAAATCACTGAATTACCGTTAAATCACATCCGGCGTGCGACATTATCTTTTAGCTTTCTATGCTCTACAATGGGAAATTTAAATTTATCGCTGATTTTAGAAGGCTATAAAATTAAAAAGCTATAAAAAAAACACGTGATCTTGGACTCATAAATTTGAAAATGACATACTAACTCTGTAAACGATAACATTTCATCTTTTCAATGATCAACTTTTAAACGTTAATCTGATATTAATGATCTAGCAGCTAGCTTCAAATGATCAAAATTGGAACAAATGAGTGGATTTTACTGGGTACTCTAATTAGATTGAGAGTCACTGAAAAGTCGACGTCTCGACGCTGCAACCAGAGATCCAAATCTATTCCCGGCTTAACAATGGTCCACAGTTTTAACTCGACTCACAGACGCCGGTGGTTTCAACTAACATGAATACCGAACATTATTATCCCTAGTCAAATTCCACGGAAATCTTTTTCGATGAAAATACAACGCACTCTTACAAAAATATCATCTTAAGATCAACATCAAAGAAACTTTAAAGAAAATTTCTAAAAATTCATACCAAAACTTTACATCTGAATACTGTTCCTCATTAAAAAACATAGAATTATTATTTATCTAGAAATTGCCTGTCAAGGATTAAGAACAAATTTATCTATTAACTGTTTTAAAAAAAGGGGGTAGTTTGACCTTTTTATAATACCTCGAAAACCATGTGACTGTGATCAACTGGTTTTTGTTTACTAATTGAAAGTTGTTTACATAAATGAGACAACCATCTGTTTCTCTTTGGTGTGGAATGAATGAGCGCCTATGTTACCCAACTACTCCGATTTCATGGCTTTCTTCACCACCATTTCTCGATATTTTTGGGCGTTTGGACTCGGAGTGAATATAACTTATAGCAGATAATTCTATATGTGCATTTTAGTGAAGTGCAATCCTATGCTAGATAAACAGCACAGTGAGTGGCACTATGGCATACGTCTTCCATAAGACACCCGCCCTTCAGATTCTATGGAACTCACCCTCAATTTATACACTTCAGGGATTCTCAAATCACATATATTCTTATGCCAGCTTTTAAGGGCGAAAAAGTATATATACCACTACAGCGAAGAAAAAATTATGAAAAAGGGTATATACAAATCAAATATATCTTTAAATTAACTCATTTTGTTATGGAAAATAGAGAAGAGTGTCAAAAGTGAAGTCTTACTCAAATTATAGTCTATATTTAGAAAAGTGTTTAAAGTTATAAGAAGTTTGCGTCTCTAATCGCCACCAGCTGTCGGGATGAAAAGGTTTCTATTCCTGTTTACACATTTAACGAAGCTGATCGACATGGCGTGTGCCATGAATATGGTCTGCCAGTTTTCATTTTGAATATTCGCCCATCAATCTTTCCAATTCACGACCTTTCAGGGCGTTCTCGCCTCAAGAGTCATCAAACTTTTAGAATTGAGAGAGTCAGGGTTGATTCGAGCAGATGTGGAAATTAAATTTCATTTCGAAAATAATTTTCTTTTCCTTGTCTCTAATTCTTTTTCAATCTCTTTCAATAATGAATTTTATCATACACTTTTAATTCTTCTTCCAACACTGAAATCTAAAACTAAAGCCAAAGGAAATTTCTTAAACTAAAATAATACTTATTAAATATAGGAGAATTCAAAGACTTTGAATTAACAAATTTTATTTGACATCTGATTTATTAAAATTCAGGAAAATTTCTTTCCTAACAAATAAAACTGTTTTTGTTTAAAAGTACCCCAAATTATTTATAATCATAGTAGGAGGTGTTGAGTATAATTTTTGACACGATCCCTAATTATATTTACTTTGGAGATTCGCTCGTTTACAATTAAACGGTGCTCCAGACGTGGTTAGATTTTAGCAGTCGACTTTCACGTTTAGGTGAGGCGCCAGTGAGTCAGTGTATAGACAGTTCGTTGCCTCCATTTTATTTATCGACCTTCCGTCCTTATAACGACAGCGATGCAACAAGCTTTATATTTGTAATAAAATATGTTGAACAATGAAATGTCTCAAGTAAAATTGACTTTTCAGTTTCTAAAAGTTAAAATTTGCATATATTATACTTTCATTCTTCACAAAAATGATATAAGATGCAACTAATTATACATATGCTTTGATATGTATAATTCTTACATATATATGTATATATAATGTCACTGTTATCTTTTGCATATGCTCTATAACTACCTGACCCCCCTCCCCCCTCGATTTTCGTTTATTGTCTATTGCCCCGCAGCCTCATAAATAATTTATCGTCTTTTCATCGTGAATCATCTCAGTAGACTTAACGCCCACGTCCTCTAGGTGTATTCAGCAACAAGCATATACGTGGAACTCGTTTCTTATAGGAGCCTATTACTTGTTAGTCACTAGTGTGACTGATGCATCATTGGCTAGGTCCATCATTTCCTGGAGTTGTACATTTATTACTATATTATTGAACATTCATCTCTGAATTGCAAATTTCCTGCCTCTTTATATCTGTTTTAATTCGCACTTTATTTCGTTCATCAAATCATTTTTCATCAGTTGTGTTCCTAGGGAAATCTGCAGTAAAATAATAAATAATTACTATCAGCTTTATTTAATTCTTTTTTACTCGTCGAGAATATTGGAAAAAAATTCGTAGCTCAAGGGAATAAAGAGATAACATATTTTTGCAATTAATCGAGATGTCTCCCAAAGTGTAAAAATTAGAACGTAAATATGCATGTGAAAATAAAAATTCAATGTACACGTGTTTTTTTTTCGCAAATTGCATAAATTTCTTTGTTTGTCGAATGGTTATATATTGTGTCGCGAAGGAAAGTAATTTGTTGGAAGACGAGGGTCGCCATTGAAGCAGAGGGAGTGGATCGATCGCGTGTCTTTGGAAAACACGAAGCCCTTTCATACAATACAAGCTTCGAGTCTTGAACGCGTAAAGTTTGCCTCAGGCTCTTTACTTAGTTTTATTGCTCTGTTTATCATTTTCAGGACACTTTTATTTTAAAAGTGTATAGTATTTTATTATAGAATTCACTACTTTCCACGATGAATCAATTAGTATTTATGTCATCTGAAGTTAGTCCCTAAATCCAGTTTATGTATACATATATCTGTGTGTGTTTGTGTATAAGGAGGTAAGAGTCATCATAAAGAACATTGATGAAAAGATGAATGGAATTTAGAGCACTCGAATCCCCTATAGAGACTTACAGCCCTCGACTTCCGGCCTCTCCTCAAGGAGATTAACTTCGTTGTCATGCAAATATTATCAAGCTAATTTTTCTCCCTTATCCATCCTACGGATAATCGCAAAATCCTCCATCAGTATGTTACTATAAAATATAATATTAAAGTGTTCATGGCTGAATGTGCAAAACTCTAGAAGCAGGCACAAGCCAAAATATACCATACCTAATAACATAAGTTTTGAAAATAATAAATAATATAAAAAATGATAATATATTTCTGGTTCAAATAATACTATATAGTCAGAACAAGAATTTTAATTTTTCTAGAAATTCAATAAGTATCTTTATAAATGGTCATATATATTTCGCGATACTGACATAAGTTACATAACTTTTTTACAATAACGATCAGCATAAATACCACTGAACTATTTTATTACATTGCAAAATTGACAAAATAATATAGCAATTTAATCATTTTTTTTCCTTCTTCATATTTCTTTAAACAGATCAAGCTACCTATGTTATAATAATACCCTTACTGTCAATATAATTAAATGAAAGTACTCAAGAAATGCACTTGAGAGATTTAAAACAGAGCAATAGTGAAAGACTTTTACAAAAATTTTGTGAAATGAAATAAAAATGAGGATAAATAAAGAGAGAAGTATAATGCTCGTCACAGGCTGGTTTAAATTTAAGAAAATTTCAACAAAGCATGAAACTCACACCCACACACTCATAAGTCTCAAAGACATAAGAGTCAAGAAAATTCAGTGTGCCTCGTGAGTTCTCGTTTTGTTTTACAATTTATTTTGTACGTCCTTTTCTTTTTCGAGTTTGCTATAACTTATGTGTATCTAATCTATTCACAGAAGGTTTTCTACACAATGGTTGGTTACGAAATTAAATACGAACTTAAATTTATACAGAACTTTAATAAATTAATTTAATAAACATTTTATATATATGTCCTATCATAAAAAAAGGTTGCAATTACTATATCGAAAATAATTTTTCTCTATCTCGAAATCTGAAGCCATATTTCTCTCTTTACCATTTTTCTCACATTTCATTTTATGGAATTTAAAGGGATTTCAAGAGATTTTAAGTGATTTTAAGGAAATGATCTAAAAAAATCATATCTTAATTTATATGCAGATGCATGTTATTTACATAACAAAGATTAAAGTTATAAATGAGGGCAAAACCGGAAATCTTCAGCGATTCGTTCATACACAAACTAGAAACGAACGCGATACGTTATCCACCTTAAGGGGATCTTCAGATAACAAACGAACTAGTTTCCCTCCATGAATAACAACCTACGCATTTTTGTGGCATGATTTTAAAATTATTATTCTAAAATTAAAAACAACATACTAACTTTGAGGAAGGCTTTTTGAGATTGTTTGAAAAAACCAAACTTAGTAATTTTATTACGTTATTCTTTTTAAAGAGAATTGCCAATTAGGTTAAAATTAAATTCTATTTTTGCATCGTCGACTATTTTATTTCATTTAAAAAATAAGACCACTTATAATGTCAGAGATTAAAAACAATTGATGTCATTATCTTTTTATCGAGTAATGAACAAAATAAACTTACGATGAACGGTTAATTACTATCGAGGACAGGAGGGCAAAACCCTTTTCCGATTACTGGTCTGAGTTATTAACGGCAAATATTACTGGTGTGCATAAGGGTGAACGAGAGAGCGGGACAAGTCGAGAAGCTTACCAAGCCTTCAGGCTTGGTTCAGATTTTTAGATTCCGGAAATAACGCCCTAAAACACGGCAGTGGTTCTCAATCTTCAGAACTTTATAGATCTAAAATTAAATGTTTTCTTGCGTCCAAAGAGAATATCTTGACAACCTTCTATCTCTTTTTACAAAAATGCTTTACATATTTCCAGTCTATGTTCTATATATGTATTCTATGCATGAATATATTCTATATATGTATTCTAATATCAATTCTATCAGAATTCTATTCAGTTATAGATCTATACAATTGATATAACAGTGAAGGTATTTTAGATTTATGCAAACATGCAACAAATCGTAATGTACTTTGTTAATTTTTTACAGAGCATTCTGAGCACAAAAATTACACAGAGAATCCTCATAAGTTATACTGACATGAGTTTCAGACGTGAAATGAACACTTGACGCTTGTTAGAACAATTAACCCAACTCAGGCAAGCGAACTTGAACTCTGTCTTGTTTCGATTGAAGAACGATATGCTGAGAAAAAAGTGTTCTTGAATTTATGCGTATGACTGTTTTTACTCATGAGATTAAAAGTCAATCTTCATTCATGGAAGGTTTCCTAGCATAAATTGGTTTTATCACTTGAGTTCACCGAACCTGACACTGGCGCGCGAATTAATCCGGCAAACGTAACCAACATCACCCCTTGTGGATTTCGAGGCCAGAAAACTGCAAAAGGATTTAAAAGGCAGACAGAATAATGAAGCCTGCCATGGTTTCGTCATTTTAAATGAAAATTAAATCCAAATATCCAAGTTGAAGTTCAACAATCTAAGGCCCTTGAAATAATAATTTTTTTCAATTTTAAGGCAAAACGTAAAATTTACTTATACTCTCTTTTAATTACTAGCTTTCTCTCTCTCTCTCTCAGCAAATTGCTCGATTTTTGTAGGCAATTTTATAGGTCGTTAAATGGAGTAAATTTACGATTTTCCTATCTCGTGAACAAAACCTGAGCTTTCAACAAAATCGTTTCGGAACACGAATACCTTCACAGCCCTGACCTTTTTTAGTGTTGAAATAACGATAATCAATCTATCCATCTATCTATCGGTTTTCCATCATTTTCGCAGCCAAAGAGTGGGAACAATGTTAAAGACTGCTAAAAGCCGCACTCGATAAAGAAAAGGGTGAGAAGGGCTAAGATAAAGTTTATCGAGTGTCTTGTTGTAAAACAGCTACCAGACCACGCTATGTGGTCTTTTACTCGAGTCGATAACTACCAGCTAGGGGGAACTTGGTCTTACTATATACCTGTAGGTTCTTTTATAAACTTGTACTTATCTTTATCTGTAGAAATAGTGATATTGCTATAGTGAAACTCTGCAATATATTTTAAACTCAGAAATAACATTTTTCCAACCATTTTCGCTGTAAGAAATAAACTTCTAATCACTGTGCACTTGAATTGCATTCATCGCTTATTATTCATTTTTTGTATCGTTCAAAATGAACCAATCGACATTCAGAAAAATTTCACATCCAGATTCGATTCGATTTTTGCGTCACGCTTGTAATGAAAATTTTTACGATTCGCAGTCAGTCGACGAAATCATTGATCTTTTCATTCCATTGAATCGCAATTTATTTCATTATAGGTGTGTATATCGGAAATTGATTGGATACCATAGAAAAGAATGTCAGATATGTATCATCAATAAATTGAGTACGTTCAATTGAGAAAAAGACTTCGTTATACAAGACTTGGTTAAACAATTTGCTCACTAAATTTATCTATTGATTTACTACTCAATCCTATATAGGATTGAATAGTATATCAATCTCTCGGGCAATCTAAAAGTATTATACGTAATCAAGGATGACAATTTTTCAAAAAAATTAATCTGATGTCATGGTGTTTTTTCGAAACGTGATTCTAATTTTTTCAATACTGTTTGTGCTATCAACAGTAATGGATGAAAATCAAAGGCTATGTGCACTGCTTTGACGATCCCCATTTGTTAGTCAATTAAAGTTCATAATTATGGTATAGCTTCAGTCCTGGAGAGAGACGAGACTGACATCATGACTCATTTGCCGGACGTTGCCAAGTCTATAAAATTATATACCTACAACTATACGTGCTCGTTGGTATCCACACGTATATTGCATCCAGCAGCAAACATAAAAGCCCATCAGAACAGGAAATCGTGCGAAATAGACAACTTTGAGGAAAACAAATATTTGCATCGCGTGCTTGGAAAATTTAAGCTTGCAGAAGTTGTTAGTTTGCTTAAATCTTCCCTAACTTAATTCCTTATCATTGCCACTTTAAAAGAGTTATTCGAATAACTTATACAATTCCGTGAAAACTAATTAGTTAACTGAAGTTTCTGATACATATGAGGAACACATCAAGTAAAAATATTTGACGTCATAGAACGCTTAAGGCTTTTTTGATCGCGTAAAAAGCAAATCCTGTAGTTGGGAACATCCTGGGTAATCGTTCTTCAAACATAAGTTGCTTCATGGTCGATGCTCGTTGACACACTCGACCTCTGCACATTTAGAGATGTCTAATTGCTCTAAATTTTTTTATTCTCATGACGTCTGCGATTTCACTCATATGCACAAAGGAAGTGTTTTTTGGGACAAAAAGAACAGCTTTTTAAATGTTAGATCCGGTTTTCAAGCAAGATTCATCCGACAGTAAACTAAACTTCAAGGGGGTATTTTTTTTAATCATTAGTGTATAGAAATAATCAAAAGTTTATTTGGAATTAGTATATAGAAATGAACTTAATTTGTAATGCGTCCAAATAGAATTCTTTCTTATATTGCTTAATGTGCCATTAATTAATTCAATGGTCTACAGTCTATAGTTCTTGAGTCAAGAACAACTTGACTCTGGAAGCAAACCACGTTCTTTATACCATTGTTTCGGAGGTTTATTGAGTGCAATGCTGTTTCCGCCAGACGATCGATACTTTCTGTCGTTCTAGGGTGCAGAGTACTCGACTGAAAACCAATAAACCTTGGTGGAAAATCACTCAAAAGACTTTTGCAGTGCAATTTTATTCATTGTTCTAACAATGCTAAGGACTTTTATAGATACAGTTTACTTTTTCTCTATCTATACGTCCCGCGAGATTACGAAAGACCATACTTGATAACCACGATGATGACCTACATTTTAGAAGTACTACTTAATAAATATAATTATTTTTCTACTATTATATGAAAATGTAATTAATGAAATATTAAATTCTTGTTACAGGTCATTCTACCGATTTTAGCAGGCACCAGATCATAAGACCGAAGGTTTTTCATGGTAGAAATAAAAGGGAGATTACAACGACCAAAGAAAACGTAAGCATAAATAAATATAGAAATACATTGCATATATTTATAAGCGGGAAAAATTTAGTAGACTCCTTATTTGAGAAATCTAAGGACAGACATAAAAATTTAAATATCAGAAAGCATATTTATACGTACTTTTTATAATTTTTTTATCTGGCTTTTGTCCTGAGCTTAATTTAATTCGTGAGTCGTGCTCAGAAAGAAAAACGAAAAATTCACCAGCACTGAAACGTTGACGTTGGCGCCGCGGCCGGTGTATATGGAGTGTTGTAACTCGTTATGGTTCACTATGCGTACCAAGGCTTGCGACCGCCTTGGTGCAACAATTTCAATGCAAATGTCGTAACATGAGGTGCATAACAAAATTCAGCACAAGCTCGTGAAATCCTACGATATCCCTGCATTTGAAAGAAACCAAAAAAACTCTAGCATTACTTTGAATTTTCACGAATTATTCATAAGGCGAATTAGATTTATCAATCTAAACATGGGAATAGATTTTTATGCTTTCAAAAAGAAAACAGCAATAAAGTAAAGAACCTTTTTTAATTATTTTCAATCGCTCAATCAAAGGAATGTCATTCAAAGTAATTTAGGTGCAATTTGATACCTTTTATTCTAATTGTAAGCTATCTCATTATAATGTTGAAAAATATTATACGATATTCATTGACATAATTCAGGACATATAATGGCTTTGCTTTCGAGTACTTGTCATCGGCATGATTCACTATGACGTTGTTCAGACGTGATTGTCGTCCTAGTTGAGAAAACTCGTTCGTGAATTTTCTTTCTTATATTCAATCAGTAAATTAGCCTTATCAGCTGCAGAAATTTGTAACAAACGATTTTTTCTGGCTGCGAACTATTCGATAAAATTAGCAGTTTTTTATATGTACTGTTTGAATATGTAATTGAATAAGGTCCTTTCAGTATCACGTAATCACACATAATTTCATAATTATTCATATCTTACGCTCATAAGTATAAGATATTCCTATCAAATATCGATGAACGGTGTCTTTGTATTAAAACTACGATACACGCAATGAACTGAAAGAAAACGGTAATTTGCACTTTTACGCCAGCGTTTAAAGTTGAAAACGCATCCCATTCGGTCCTCTTTATCGTGACATGGAAACCTGGTGTCAGTCTGTTGAAAGCGACTTGAAAGTGGATCTTTTATGTTCGAGGCGCAACTCGACCCCTACAAGACATTTGAATCTTTTGATAGAGGTACACGTGCTTCCATTAAAATACATATACATATATGTACTTTCAGTAAAATGTTATTAGTGATATATGTATTATTGTAGAATGTAAATGAAAATCTTTAATTGCACACACAAATAAACGTGCACTTCCTGCATTTTCACTTTATATATTTTATCACTAAATTTTCGCCTGCCAGGTGTTTAGCCACAGCCTACGAGGAACAAGAAGTCTTTCAGAAAACACCACTGTTCATCATGATGATATAAAAGGGCATACGTAATTGAGAATAAGGATAAGATAAAGTCGTCTGTGCACAAAGGAAGCATAGAAAGACGTTTAACCTTGGTATTATCATGCACGCAAAGATTACGGTACTTTCAATCACTCACGATGTCCGTTTGATCAATCGACTTGACCATGAGTAACTTATAAACTAATCTGGATAGAATTTTCAGCTCCATTCATAGTTATAACATTTTATACAGGAAGTGGTACAATAATTTTTTATAATATGTATAAAAAAACAACACGATTGCTACTATAATTTGAAGAATTTTTATTCATTTTATTATAAACATCTCTCTTTTGATTCGCGCTTGCAAGAAAATAACTACAGAAATTCAATTCGTCGGATTTTTTCTAAACAAATTTATCGGAGCGTGAGGTGAAATCGTTTCCAATTTGTCTGGTATATGTATGTGTAAACACGCATGATATATATGTATTATGGATGCTATATATATTGTCTACAATTGCAGAAATTTGTGCGATGTTATAATACGAATGCGTGTGCATTGTGCATGCCGTTCGACTGACCACCTGCTCTTATGCGACACGGCCACCGATTATTTTCAAAGCGAATCGTATATCTTTTCGAACAACACGCGCCACCAACTTTGAACTCATCCTGTACAAATTTTACGTTTTAATGAAACAATCAGACACAAAACAAGTGTGAATTATTTCGGTGAAATTGTACATATGCGTTTAAAACTCGCTTCAAAAATAATATATTTTTAAATATTATATAGACAATACCCTCAAATATTTAATTGTATTAAATAAGTGAGATGCCTGTTTATTAAAGCATATTTTTGAAATGACTTTAATACAAATAAGTGAAAACTAAAAGATATTTCATTAATCTATATTGAATGTTGAAATTAGATCAGCTTTACCTTTCGCCCCGAAAAATTGCACTTTTCTCTGTCTGAATTTAACAAAGCACTGCAATATTTTGGCCTTAGAAAGCACCCACATAAAAAAAAACCCATAGATTGCCTTCTGCGAGACCTTTCCATTATGTTACTAACCACCATGTGTGGTTTCAACCATTTATATCCTGCCCACCGTGTTGTGTCGCGTTCATTTTTCTCAGCCATTTCTCTTCCATTGTGTCATCCTTATTTAACCACCAGCACGCATCCAGAGTTTCTGAATCAGAAAGGATACACCCTCGTTTGAAAAGAAATTTTCCGACAAAGAAATTTTTCGGTAAAGAAATTTTCTCGCTCAAGAAATTCTCAAAATTTGAAAACTAGAATTATGAGATTCGGTGGTATTCTTTGGGTAATAATATTATATATAAAAGCAAAGAAATTGATAATTAATTTTTAAGTTTAATTTGGGTGTAATTCAGGACTAAATAAGTTGAGAAAAGTCAATATGACGATAGTGAATTTACTTTGGAAAGAAAAACGACAATTACATTATATTATTTAGATTTAAGCGATCCCAAAGGGTCGCCTGAGGCTGCTTTAATCAAGGTAATGGACCAAGCTTCCATCGTTTTTAAGTGCCTATCTTGGTCGGGTATATATACCTTTAAAAGTCTATCCATCCCTACTTCTATGCCTGAAAAAGTGGTCTTATTATTTGAGCCTGAATAAAGAGGCAAAACTTAATTACGAAGTTTACTCAAAGTGATTAATATATTAATGTTTCAATGGTGGAAGAAAATTACAGCGTTTTTACAAAATGTGAAGCTTATCCTTAATTACCATCTAGCTTTCTTTCATAAGGAGTATTATTTAAAATTCTTTTGCCTTTAAATTCAAAAGTTACTTTTGTCTAATGTCCACATATGTTTATCGCATTATAGAATAAGTTCTTATAAATAAATTATGAAAGGGGTTAAATAAAGGTAAATGGAACTGAGGGTAAAAACTATTTCTGAATAGAGACGGCAGTTTTCCGCAGTCTGTGAATCGTGACCCACGATATATATTTATCTGGAGATATATTGGCTCCAGACGAATGCGGGTCATTGCAAATCTCACATGTATGTATCCCATGTGGCCACGTGCCAAGAAAGGCCCTAATTTAACATTTTCAATCTCGACGACAGTTAAATATATATATATATATATATATATGTCTACAGATGCGATTACATCTACTTAAACAGTATTTCTCGGAATTAAGTTCTACGGATTTTTTTTAATGAGTATAACTTCACTTTTCTCTAATTATACAATAATGATTATATTTATAGAATCCTTGTATTTTATATTTTATTTCGAAAAATAATCTAGTTAAATTACCATATACTTAAATGATATTCATCGAAGCGAGAAAGTCACCTTATCTTAATTGATTGGTTAATCATTGATCTTTTCCGTTTTAACGTATTTAACCGCAAAGTGCACGACGCCTAGGATAAGAATTAGCAAGAAGAATCATTATACCATTCTGAATAATCTGAGTCATCATTTATAGTAGTAAACAATTGACAGCAACTTCCGGATAAAAAACATTGATCATAATGTATCTGCAATTGAAATCTATTACGCAGAAGACCAGAAGTAAGGAAGTGGGTCATTGTTGCTTACTCATTTAAAATAAAAAGTTTAATACAAGACGACTTTATTTGATTTTTAAAATCGGATTAATTTTTCTAATTAAAATGCTGCAAGAGAAATTTTATTGATGTGGATACACTTAATTGATAATCATGAAATTTCTCTACCTTATTTTCATTAGGACGTTGATTTCAATTTAATTAAATATCTGTAATATTTCCTAGAAGTTTGCATTACTTCTAATGAGAATTGAATCAAAGATCTGATGAAAGTAAGAGAATGACTTCAGTAATGAATTTTTTTCTGGTGGGAAGTAATTATTCTGGAGACTTCATGGTTGAAGAAAAATTGAATTTCTCCAGATAAGTTCCCTGGGATTGTCAGTTTCTCATTAGTTCTTTTTTTTGATTTCAGGACATCGAGCATGTCGACGTGCTGACAGTTGGATACGAATTAAACGGTGTGAGAAGGATCCTGGATCTTCGATTGAATACAGATCTCATTCCCGTCGGCTTTCAACAGAGACACCAACATGAGGGTTCTTACAAAGTTCACACCCCTTCCAAAGTTGTAAGTGCCATCATCATTTCATCCTTTCTCACCCCTTTTTTAAATCTCTTTTATTAAGTTTTCAAGAGAATTTTTAAACCTTCGAACAATGAATTATTATTTTAGACGTGAAAAAACACTTACAATATGATTAAAAATAAATCTTGATCATTTTCTTTAATGTTGATTGCATTTATGAATAATTATTCGATTTTTTATTCAAGATTTGAATTAAAGATTTATTCAAAAAATTCTTTTTTATTTCGAGTAATGAATTATTACTTTAAGATTGACAAATAAGAATTTCCTAGAACAAAAAAACTCAGTAAATTGTATAATCCAGGATTCTTAATGCACTTTCGAGTCACCTTCTGCGTATTATTTAAAATTGAATATAAATTTTGTCTCCACGTGCATCTGTGATAATATATGAATCAGGAAAATAACATGATTCATAAATTCTTTCTTACCTATAGTAAATTCTAGAATATTGATCAAATCCCATCAAATTTGCGTGAAATTAATCATTTAATTATTTACTTCGAGAGGTTTAAAAATACTTCAAACAATAGATAAATAAACTTTCAGCAGTTGACAACTAAACTTGATGATAAATTTGAAAGCAGAGTCGTTGAACGTTTGAAGATAAATATATAAATAAATTTGAAACAGCGCCTGTTTCCGTTGATATAAATACTTTTTTCCACACGATTGCAAATAAAAAAATCATAAGTTATTCTAACTTGCCTATTCTGTCAATTTAAAATGAATTTTACTCTTAAAAAACATTACAAAAAAATATATATATGTCAAGTTGTCCCTAATTAAAGGTCACACTTTGAATTATCTTCGTCTTCAATGGAATGCAGGGTCACCAACACTAGTCTCATAAATTAGTATTTAAAAAAAGGATTCGTTGGGACAGCAATGATGACAAGCTATTATCAAGTACGAGTTCATTGTGCTACGTTCTATATCTGGCTTTACATTTTACCAATTGCCTCCCTTAATTGACACGACTATGACACTCGTTTTGAATACTCGTTATCATTTGCATACAAGAGACACTGAGCCGTATACACAATTACTCGGAAATGCGAATTACTCACTTCCGTTTCCATAAAAATGAAACGAGATCTTTATTTCGACCAAACACCCTGAAAAATGTTCATTTTACTATGCCCTATTTTCAATTACTAATTCAATCAAGATAAACTCAAAATAGTTGTATAATGTTGACAAAAATGGTCTAAAATAAAGGATTTTGCTGTGAATATCATTCTGAAATACTTTTAGATAATCACAACTTAAGAATCGTTTTATTCCCAGACCTTGATCCTTATTACAAAAGCATGAACATTTTTCTAAGTGTCAAAGAGATTTTTGCAGCAGACATGACTAATAAGAATTGTTTCTGCGTTTCACTCTTATTGTGAAGGAAACTCGTATCTTCCTAAGTTGGAGAACAAACAAAGAGAATGTCAATCTCGCGTGCTGTACTCTAATCAGACTAGAAAAGTTGATCTTGAGGAATTCTCGCATGCCAGCTTGTTCAGATATATGTACATAGCTACATATAGTTTAGTGACCATATGCCTGGGAAGATAAAACGTCCCTTGTCATGTTTATGTTAATGACCCTAATTGCATTATTTTCTCTGGAGAAAATGATAACCACTAATGATGTTTAAATTGTCTTGCAGGAATTGTGTCATTACCAAGGTAGTATCAGAGATGTACCTGGATCTTGGGTTGCGGTTTCCACCTGTAACGGATTGAAAGGAGTCATTTTCGATGGAGAACATCTTCATCATATCCATCCTGAAAAGGAATCTCTCAACTCCAAACACTTTGTTTATAAACACGGCGATCTCATCACCAATCATACGTGTGGTAAATTTCTTTTTATTAATTAAAAAAATTTTTTTTAATGTTTTATATTGAGTTATACACTTTAATTTAGCTAGTGTTGAATGACCTTGAAGAGTAGATACTCTATTTGCTTAAGTGGATGGTTCAATACTTGTTGGCTTGTCCTCATTGGCAGGGAGCCAGAAGTAAATCTGATATACCCTTAGAAACAGAGTATGTAGCTTCTTTGAATGACTAGATAGAACTTTAGCAAAGTCGGTACAGGAGTTCCTTTTCCAAACAAGTCCTGAATGCATGTAAAGGCTTGAGACCTGTCTCTCTAGTAAAGTACTGGTCTTTCCTTAACGATCTTAACGAATGTGAGAGCAAGGTCCTCCCAGTACATCGACTCCTTTGTCCTTACTGACTAAGAATCCGGTTGCACTCGATGATCTCTCTGTTTCGTTTTTTTTAGGATACGACGGAACGCCACATGATTTTCTCGGTGCTGACTTACAAAAATTACACAGAGCCTCCAGGGTAAGTATCTAGAACGATAAACATCGTAATTTCTTCTCTGAACTACTACCTTCCACTATTCTCGGGTCTTTCAATTGATGAAACTTAAAAAAGGATCTAGAGTTCATGTGTTTCTCAATAGACGTATTTTTTGCAATAATTTTTTCTGCGAGATAATTTAAACTGGAATCTCAAATTCTGAAGTAAACTTACTGGGTGAAAATTTAAAAATTATCCTCATGTAATTCATAAACGATCCTTTAATACTTTGCAAAGTTTCCTTGTTTTGGAATACATAGTTTTTTTGATTTTCTCACTACAAAAATTTACTTTATTTTCAGCATAAAAGGGCGTCAGAAATAGTAAGAGGTCCCTATAATGCAAACCGACAATCTCGATATGTGGAACTTGTTCTCGTAATTGATAAGTCGGAATATACAGCTTTCCACGAAAACCTCCAGAAAGTTCAACAACATTGCAAGGATATTGCCAACATTATTAATGCCGTGAGTCCTGAACATTCCCAAATATTTCTGCTATTCAAAGTTTCGAATTAATTGATATAGTTTGCTTCCTATCGCTATTAAACTTTAATACAGAAACTAATTACAAATTCACACTCCTGATAAATGGAAACTATGTTCTCTACTTTTACTGGCTAAATTGGAATTGTGTTTCCTAATTAAAAGTTAGTTTTTCAGAATTAATAAATTTATTTTAATTTTATATCTTTTTTACAGTTTTATATGCCTTTAAATATATTCGTTGCACTTGTGGGCGTCGAAATATGGTCAGAATCGGACGAAATAATCCTCTCCAGTAATGGAGACACCACGTTATCAAACTTCCTGCTCTACCGCAGAGAAAGGCTAGTCAAGGCAATTCCAAATGATAATGCCCAACTACTAACGTGAGTACTATTTCATTCATTGCTTCGTTAATTATACATATATTCTATCTAGAAAGAGAATTGTCTGATTTCAATCAGAATTTAATAATTGTGATTCCAATATTTTAAAATTACTTTATTAAGTTTCTGAAATTATCTTTCAAGCTTCAAAAGATAAAATTAAAATTTTAAGATCCAAAGCATTCTATGGAGCTCTAGTTAATGTTTATAATATTCTAAACATTTAAATAATCTTCGATATGACTTTGAGCATAAGTCTCATCTAACTTTATACTGATACCAGAAATATTATGTGTTATTTATTTAGGAGGATGCAATTTGATGGTGGGGTGGTCGGCAAAGCTTTGAAAGGGCCAATATGCACATATGAATTTTCGGGAGGGGTTTCCAGTGACCATTCGAACGTAGTGGGCGTTGTCGCGGCAACGTTGGCTCACGAAATTGGCCACAATTTCGGCATGGAACACGATACACCCGAATGTGAATGCCCAGAGGACAGGTAAAATTCATATATTCAATTCTGATTTTATCTGAAATTCGACAATTGAATGTCATCATTCAATTTGATATTTATATGACATTTTAGACCCTCTATTCAAATGGAACAAAAACTAATGTAATTTGATGTTAAAATAAAAATATTGCATCTGAAATATTTTTATATTTTAGATGTATTATGGCACCATCGAGTGGACCTGCAGGTCCCGTCCATTGGTCATCTTGTTCCTTGGAATATCTTGCCCTGGCTTTCGAACACGGAATGGATTATTGCCTTAGAAATAAACCTCAGAAACTTTTTGACAGTCCCATTTGCGGGAATAGTTTTGTTGAACCTGGAGAGCAATGTGACTGTGGTCTCAAAGAGAATTGTGATAATCCTTGTTGTGATGCCTCAACTTGTATGCTGTTTGCCAACGCAAGCTGCGCTACCGGCCAATGTTGTGACCTTAAAACCTGCAGGCCAAAATCTGCAGGTTCTGAATGTCGCTCAGCGGAACATGAATGTGATTTACCAGAATTTTGTTCTGGCCAGAGTGAATATTGTCCGAAAGACGTTTTCAAAATTGACGGAGAATCTTGCAACATGGGAAAAGCTTTCTGTTATCAGGGATCTTGTCGTACCCATAATGATCAATGCAAATTGCTCTGGGGACCCACAGGTGCTTCTTCCGATCCTCAGTGCTATACAATGAACAATAAGGGCAATAAGAATGGAAATTGTGGATATAATAGGATAGACTCGGCATTCGTCAAGTGCTACAATCAGTAGGTTTCATAATATTTATTATAAAATTTAATGAAATCCCAGTTAATTCTTTTTGGGTTTTAATATTATGAAATATTTCAACGCTCACTTAATCAAATTTGTTTTTCTTACAATTGAATTTTTGTAGGGACATTCTTTGCGGAATGCTTCATTGCAAGCATTTAAATGAAAGACTAGAGTTTGGAATGGAATCGGTTGCTATTCTCAGTCACTCGTTTATAAATAGCGAGGGCATTATCATCCCTTGCCGATCTGCAATTGTTGATTTAGGATTGAACCAAGTCGACCCTGGACTTGCGCCAGATGGCGCTAAATGTGCAACCGGCAAGGTAAATTTTCAAATAATGTACAGGTATTCAATATCTGAGTAGATATAAAATGTAAAAAATATTAAATCATTATCTTATTTATATTCTATACAGTATTAAAAAAAATTAATGAATTTTCAGATGTGTGTGAACCAGAAATGCATGCCAGTAGCAGACCTGAAAGCGCAAATTTCTGGGGGGAAGGCCTGTCCGAATAACTGTGGTGGAAACGGAGTTTGTAACAGTTTGGGTCATTGTCACTGCAATCGTGGTTGGGAACCTCCTGATTGTACAGAACCCGGATATGGTGGATCTATAGATAGCGGACATGTCGATGATCCTAATGGTATGATAAAAAAATCACACAATTGTCAAATTCTAATAACAATTTTTTATTTTTATAATCCTCTCTATTCTTTTACAGCGAGAAACGATTTCGTCACCGCTCTCTACATTATTTTCCTGGGTGTGTTACCCACAATCGCCTTGATCAGTCTCGGTGTCTGGTACGCGAAAAACAGTCCTAACAAACAGTGGAAGAAAGGAGCGATCTCCAAGTATGTATTCAATATCGACTGTTTGAAACCAAAGCGCAAGCCGAACCTGGCGCCAAAATCGGGTTGCAAAAGTCAAACTGGCTTTTTCGAGCGCTTTCTAGTCGCCCTTATGCCGAAAAAAAATCCTCCTTGTAACACGAATAAACTATTCACTATCAGTGATCAACTATCAAGTAAAGATAAACTTCAAATCGTTAAAAGCAATCTCGTATCGACTACGAATCCAGATGTGATTAATTGCAGTAACAATATTCAGTACAGAAATTCATTGAATGATCCTAAGGTAGAGTTCAGGCCGACTGCTTCTCAGGCTGAAGTAAATTCAAAATTAAACTCTGCCGAAATTCGATCTAAGAGGATAAGTCCTCTTAAGGCGGATTTAGGCTCTAAATTGGCGGATCACATTCAGAAATTCCAGAAAGGACCTAACAAAAACTTTAAGGGGCTCAAAGTTCAGACTGAGCTTAAGTTCGAGCAATTGAACGAGAGTCCTTCCAGCACTTCTGGTACAACTCCAAATAGTTCTGAAACTTTGTTAAGGAATAAGTCCAATTTAACGGCCCCAGCTCCGTTTTATAACAAGAAACCGCCTCCTCCACCCAAGTAGACTTCCAACTTAAATCTCTATTGGACTTTTGGTCTCTTGAAATTAAATCTAAATTTTGGAGTATATGTATATTTTTATAAAATCTATTTTGATAATCTCTATTTAAAAAATTCTCCTTTTATGGAAAATAGTATTTCCATCGTATCATCACCCATTATTTATATTTTGTTGAAATTGCTAAAGGTAAAGCTCAAAGATTTTACTTTCTGTAATATTACATTCAATGTATTTGTATATTAATTTCGTTTGGAATTATAAGTATTAAGTGTTTGTCGATACGAGATTGCAAAGCCAAGCTTTGAAGTTCATCAGACTAAAAAAAAAAGACCAAAAACTTTCACTGCCGAAGAGACAATGAAAAGTGAACGAGACTTAGTGTTAAAATCATAGGTAGAAATGTAGAATTGTAGATGCTATTCCGATACAGACGCTTATTCTTAAAAGTATCGGAGAAATTTTATCAGTATAATATTGAACGAAATCAGGATCTCAGTTCCTCTACCAATATTATGGTTTGAAATTTAAAAGAGACAGTTATTTACTGAAATACGAAACGTTCATACCATTTAATCCTGTGATCGTATCGAATAAGTTCATTAATTAATTTTAACGCCGGAAATATAGATCTTAGAATAAATCTCGTCGCATAACGTAAACCAGTTAACTTTCACAAGATTCAAATTACTTTTTGACTTTGACAATATTTTTGAATATCAATTATTGATATTTTAATTTTTGGTGCGGATGCGAAGGGACGAAGCTCAAGTAGTAATATATTGTAGTAAAAAGCATGGTTTGCTGTTTGTTGTTTGCATGCGTAAAATTGTATGTAAATCGATTTGAAGAATATTTCTTTAGAGTCTTGTGAACTAGACATAAAAGAAATAAAATGCAAGAGATCGACTGCATGCTCAATTTTAGTAATACTCTAGTAAATTTATAATTAGTAAAATATAAACTACAACCAATTAGAAAAAAAAATTAATGAAAAATCGAAAAGTAAAATATTTTCGAATATTGCATGAGCATGCGTGAGTTGTTTTTCTGTCGTGAGTTGTCTTATTTGTGACGTGTGCATCGTGCAGAATGTTTAATTGTTTATATCCTTAAGTATCGTTGATACGAGTTTATCGTTACTAATGTTTTGTCTGAGTTCGCCACAATCTCTGACGAAGAATTCTCACTTATCTTGATCTTAAAATACTCAAATAAAGAGCACTATTATTTACACCTGCATTGGTTTCGCTGTAACATTTTGTGCAATAAAAGCAATTCGCAGATAAAACTCGACAAGACTCGTTCTTACCTATATAATCATTTACTTTTCCTCCTTCCATGGCTTGCTACTAATATTACAGTTTCTTGTTAACATTTTCCCAGCATTTATCTTATCTGCAGCTTGCATCTCGATTATAGAATTATCAGTTGGGATTGCCGCTTGAATTTTTGCATGCTTACATTTGAAACCTACGTACTTGCTTAGATCTTCAATTTTTTTATTTTATAATTAATGAGCCCTTTCGAATTCGCCTTTTTAAATCCAAATTTAGCTACTTAAACCAAGAATATTGTCATCAAACGATTTCCATTTGATCTATTTCTTACGTTGCTAAGTAAATTCTCGCTTTGCTCCAACTTCCCAGGCTTACAATTTTGCTTGATATTTCAGGATCACCCGTGGAACCTTGAATTTCAAATCAAGTGACCGTTCAACTCCCCTGCCTCGAAACATCGAGACGATCGACTCAAGCCTGAGCCAAGACCCAGCCTGTGCAAGTTTACTCCCCAAATCCGACTCCGATGAGCGCTATAACAACAACTTCTTCGGACACTTCAGAGGCTTCAGTATCACACCTATACCCAATCAAACTTTGCCTGCCGAGCCAACAAAACCAGCACCACTTCCACCCACAGTTCCCACTGTAGCAATCAAAACGAATATCAAGCCCTTACAGAGGATCAACAATCTTCGGTCAACTCTCTCGAGTCCTCCCATCAACGAACCTTCAATTGCCCCAGCCTTACCACCTCTCAATCCCGGAAGCACAGCAAGACCTTTAATAAGCAGTCCAGTTTTGGCTGCCACAACCTGCACTTCCCTTGAACTAATCGGATCTAAAAACAAAACCAAATCCGATATCCCAACTCGTCCAGCTCCTGATATTCCAACTAGACCCTCACCCGACATTCCAACTCGTCCAGCTCCCGAACCTCCAACAACAGTTTCAGAAAAGCCCCCAAGACCCACCAGTACGCCTTTATCTAACATAATACTGCCAGAACCAGAAAAGAAGCCTGAAAAGGGAAGCACTTTAAACAGAATCGCCTCCATATTACGTCCCAACTCTGGAATTATGAGATCAAACTCTCAGCCTGCTCCTGAGAAGAATACTAATTCCCTTCCTAGGTCTCAGCACCACAAGGCCAATAAGGTTATCGACAAGGAGATTCTCAGGAACCTTGAGATTTCTAATCCCATTCCGCAGTCTCAAATTGAAATTCCCGCAGTTTTGATTCCCGTCCTCGCGGTTTCTGAATCTCAAGAGAAGAAGAATATTGTCTCGAGAGCTCAGTCCATGAGAGATACTAAAGCTTCACAGAGACCTGCGATTCATACCTTCGGGTCCATGAGACAGACTAATTCCTTGAAAAGACCTACAAGCATTCCTGCCAGTGCGAGACCAACTTCACCTCCTCCTGGGCCTCCGAAACCCACTCCTGATAAACTTGAGATTGGAATGAAGATTCCAGGACTTCCCGGTTATCAAACTCCTTCCGTCAAACCTGTTATTGTTGATAATGTCTATGATGATTGTATGAATTTTATTCCTGAAGCTTCCTTGACAAAGATCACTGAGGAATCTCAATCTAGCGATAATATTTATGCTGTGATTGAAGAGTCAACTCCAGAGAAGAATAAAAAGAAGTTAGAACGTAAAGTAGAGGATAATGGATACAAAGCTCCGAAGCCAGTTGAAGTAGCTTCAGAGGGAGCGGCAGACTCAATGGGATTAGGCCTACTTTCTGAAATCGTTTCGGAGATATCCAACAGGAATTTCGATTCGATTTACTCTACCTCGACCATCGCGAGAAAGAAAAAAGCAAAAGAGGAAGCAGAGAAGAATTTGGGAACCGGGACTTATATTAATTCGAGCCAATACAAATCTCCAGAGAGTATTTATTCCAACTCCGAGTCTGGGAACTTTAACTCTGCTAGTTCGACCACTAGTTCAGGGTATCTTTTACCCTCTGCTATCAATATTCCTGAACATTTGAAGAATAAGGCGCAAAAGGATAAGCTGTCCTCCTTGGAATCCAAGAATCCTAAAATTAGTAATGATATGTCTAAACAGCAAAAGGATAAGCTTTCCTCATTGGAATCCAGGAATCCTAATATTAGTAATGATATGTCTAAACAGTTAGGTATGAAACCAATGGAAAGTTTTTATAAAAGTTTAATGCCGAAAAAAGATAAGGATATAAAAAAGGAAACGGAGATTGTAAAGAAAGAAGATAAACATCCGACCAAGCCGCCTTTGAACAAAACCAAAACGCCTCCGAACATCACGAAAGGGAAACAAAATGATACGAAAACTGTTTCCAAGTCCACGAAATCAGTTTCAGATAAGGGATCAAAATCACCTGGTTTAAGAAGCCGACAAGGTTCAGATACGAGTTTAAAATCAGACAAAGGTTTGACTAAATCAGGTAGCTTCGAAAAAACTACTAGTTTAGAGAAAACAGAAACGGGAGTAGATAAAACCGTGCCTTCAAATTCTAAAGAAGCAAAGTTCAGCAGTCCAGATGTAGTTTCGAGTTGCTCGAATTCCAACCAGAACAGTACAAAGTCACCTGATGTGTTGATCAATAACAGCAAAAGTGTGTCATCAAAAATAAATCAAAAACCATCTACAGGAAAAAGTTTCAAGACGCCAACGATGCCACCGAAACCTACGGGGCTTGTTCAAAAGGCAGCTAGTTTTACAGATAAAAAAAAGTCTCCGACTGCCAATGTTAATGTTGTTAAGTCCATAAACTTTACTACTAAAGAAGGTGCTGGGAAAAATGAAACTAAAGGAGTGGAAAGCGGAGTCAAAACAAATATAGTCAATAAGGTAGCTAGCAGTAAATCGAATGTTGCGTCCCTTCAACAAAAATTTGAACCCAATAAAAATACAAATTTGACAAGAAGTTTGTCAACAGGTGTTAAAAAACAAACAGCTGAAAAATTGTTAGAGACACAAGCCATTGCTGATAAAAAATGTAGTTAGGTATCGACTAATGCTTTCCATTTTAAGATTCTAGTCTTTGGTTTTTTGTAAAAGAGATAGAATGACAATGATATGAGTTTTTCATATTACAGTAAAATGTAAAGTTTGTGTTTCGATCCCAGTTCGATTAAGATTTTTTTTCTGGAAAGTTTCATTTTTTTAAATTGTTTTTAATGGTTTTAATTGCTGATTCTTTGAAATCTTTTTAAAATCTTGAGCCATTAATTAAAATGTTTCCTAAACTCTCTTTTTTAAAAAGAACAAGTTCCAGGAAACTTGAGAACTGAGTTGTTTACAAAAAAGTAGGTTGCCATAAAGATTTCATTATCTCACGAAAAAAGATATAATTTTTGATTTACCAAATAAAAAGCATTTCTGTAGACTTTTGTTTTGACTTCGTGACGAGACAGTGAAATGTATAAATGTATAAATGAAGACACTTCAATGGTAGTCGATATTCCATTGAACTACGTATATATTAATTTGTTATCATTAGAATACGTATTAAAGTAAAGCTTTTATATGTATGTAAAAAATGATACAAGCTAGTAGCATTATTTTCAAAAGCTTAGCTCGATACTATAATGTAAATGATTAATGAACAAATAATAAAATTTGTAAACTCTGTGATATAAGTATGAACGAAAGAAAAACCAGTTTTTAAGAACGACCAAGTTCGAAACTTCACGTGTCCATAAAAGAAATAACAATCCACAGAATTTCTACGGCTTATCAATTCCGTAAGACATATCTAATTTTTTGGTTTTGTTTTTTATTAAATTTTTTCTTATAGAAAACATGATTAAGCCAAGAAATTTCGTATTTCTATTTTGATTGATAGATTTGATTAGAATATATTTCTGGTGGAACAATGGTTCAAAAATTCAGGACAGTACTGTTTATTTAATGAATTTTATAACTTAATTAAATATTATCTTTCCTCAGTACTAGATTCAGTTGAAATTAAAAGACAAAGATATTGAGAGCAAAAGCAGCTTTGAAGATTTGTAAGATATCGATTTTTATTTCTTCTATCTTGACCTTCATCACTATCAGAAAAAGATCTGATTATTTAATTTTGATAAATGAAAAAGCTACTAGTATAAAAACTAGCTAATATTTATTTGACTGAAACGTGTAAATATGTTTATACAATTTATAGATTTAAGAATTTTTGTACAAGGTAACGACGTGCTTATAAACTAAGTTAAATAATAAAAAGTACTTTACCATATATGTGCAGCTTTAGCAGGTAGTTTCTTCAAGCGATTTTGACAAAGATATCTTTTATTGAACTGTACACGATTAATAATATTCCTTGTGCATTTATTATCTTTAAAGTACATAAAATTATTTTTTTATTTATGATAATCAAAATTTTTCTGTGTTTGGAAAATATTGTTAACTTTTGATTCATTTTTTCATTGTTTCATATTTTGTATTATTTTAATATTTTAATAATTATCGGCAAATTACTTAATTTTTCGAAATCATATTTTTTCTATGAATATAGAGACTTGTGTAAAGGCATTTATAGTTTGATAGATTCAATAATTTCCGTGTACGTTCAATAAAATTATACTAATGCATAAAAAATGTATATAGTTGTATTGATTATTGGATTAGTTATTCGATTTTTAATTCTTATTTCTTTATACTGCAAATTTATAACGAGAATAAATTGCTGTCTATTATAGTTTAGCGAATAATTCCAAAAGGAAATGGAAAATTCAACTTACAGGTGCCTGATTTTGATTAATTAAATAAAGATCTCTTTATATAAACTTCTTTTTGAATTTTTAATTTCGTTGAAAGTTCAAAGAGACCTGATAGAAAAGTGTAAAAGTTATTTTTATTTTCGCTTGTGAAAAATGTGACTTCAAAATATAAATTTTAATTGATTAAAAATTAAGCATTTGTAAAGTTATTGCGACCACTGATTTATTTCATCATTTATTTGCAATTTATTTCATGATTTATTTCGACTATAATTTTTGAAGTATGTATACAAATGCATGTGTAGCAGTCGATACCAAAGATACTTCATATTGTGCACATTTTTCTGCTTTTCATAGATTCATAAATGTGTGCAGAAATTGGAATCAATGTACATTTCGCATCATATAAATATATTACAATAAACTTCTAAATACAGAAAAACTAAAAAATTCAATTATTTTGTGTACACTTGCAATTTTGCAATACATAGATATTAATGAAATGAAATTTTGTCAAATTTTATATAAGTCGACTGTATGTCTAATAATAAAGTAAGTGTCTTATATAAGATTTTTGACATAATTATTACTGTGTGAATTCAATATTTTAAAACAAAATTTTGTATTTAAAACATTTGCATCGATTTTTTCGAAAACGCTAAACGAATAATATTTTCTTTAAATATTATAAACTTGCTTTGTGGATGATTAAAAATGTAATTATAAAGTTATTATTTTATTATAGTGATACATATTATAATAAATTTAAATTATATCTATTAGAGAACAATGAAAACCTTTATGATTTTACAATTATCTTTGAAATGCAAATCCCATTATGTATTTTGAAAATTAACACTTTCAAATTCACAGAAAAAATTAAAATTTTAAATAAACTTGGCAGAAAAACACATAAAATTGAAAGAGTTGGAGATTAATATTTTAAAGCGTTAAAATTTGATACAATTTAGAAAAATTTACGTGCGTTTTTGTTTGATCTCAGCTAATTAGCAAACTATAAAATTTACAGTACCTAATCAAAAAGCGCTCCAATATTCTGATATATTATTAAATATATATTCTGAATAATTAAATTAAAAGGGAGTATTCATGAGTTCGGGGAAAGGCGATAATTTTCGTAGCACGATGAGAGAGTCGACGACGGAGAATCGAAGTAGGATTTTTTCGAAAGACAAAATATTAGTCATGGCGCATGCGTAGTCCTCTCGTGTCGGCGTTGGTGAACGACTGTTAAAAAAATTTGTGAACTTCGAATGAAGGCGAAATTAGTAAAATTCGTTGACGCGTGACTTGCCAGGCTCGGCGTACCTGTGAGTTTTGTGTCTTCCCCTAATAATCCGTGAAAAATAGTTAATTGCAATATTGCAAATCGAAATCAAATTAATAGAAAAAACAGTGCAGCGTAGAAAAGTGGGGGATTTTACGATACATATTAGCAGGAAGGGATCGAAAACCATTTTGATGGTTGTAGATCATGAAAGGTGGTGGAAGAATGATCACTGGGATTTCTTAATTGTTACCCCACTCTGATTGCCACCTCCCCCAATTTTTCGGGTAATTTTCCCACCAAAAAAAACATGGCCGGCGCAGAAAGTGAACCCAAAATGAACACTATTCTGCCATAGTATCCAAAATCGACTGACTGGCACTAGTGAATAAAAAAAAAATATATATATGTGTATATATATACACCCTTACAGCGAGTGTCGTGGTCGCAACTCAACTAACCTCAATTTGAGAACAGTGCTTGTTATTTTTTTTATCGAAAAAGCCAGAAATTCAACGCAAGGATAAATACAAGACGATGAAGGATTTTTTGGCTAACAACAACCCCTGAAGTGGAAATTAGACACCTAAGAAAAGCATCGTTTTCTGACTTGGCAGTTAAAAACAAACCATTTCCTGGACAATTTCCAATTCTTGCTGCATTCCTGGAATCAGCCTCCAAAATGTCTTATACGTCAATATCTAATGTTTTTAACTTAAACAGCAACATCACTTGCTCCAAAAATTCCAACAACTCCGCCCTTTCCGAGGTAAGTGCCGCTTCATTGTCTATATGTATATTAGAATACTTATTTCCTTTGTTTTTACTATAAAATCGAATTTAAGACTTAAAGAAATTCTTGTAAATCCTCAAAATTTGATAATATTTCACGTAAAGATGAATCATATTTCTTGAAATTTAATTTAAAAATACTCTTCCACGACTTTCGTATATATCCCACTAATCCTAATACTTATTTTTTATTTTGAGGTTATGATTCAACAATAAACAAGTTACTTGATTAAAAGGTTTCTAAAATTTTGAAAAACAATGTTTCTTTACTATTTTGTTTTTGTTTATTTTTTCACAGTTTTTATTGTTTATATAGTTAATGTAAACTTTCTATTTCTATCGTTGCAAACCTAAAAAATAAATTAGAATATAGTTAACCCAATAATTGATAACTTAATAATTTTAAATAGGTATAAATTATTGAACGATTGAAATATGTTGTTAATATGTAAATCATTGAAGTACATTTATTACCTCGCCCGAACATGCATTTAATACAATAATTTATGAAATCCTTTTATGTTATAAAGTATAAATAACAGTTGAGCTTTATTATTTATTATTCTGCGGCGGGATTAACAATCTTATCAATTGCAGGTCTTGCAATCGGACCCAGTGAAACGTCTCTTCAACCAACCTAACATTATCATTAAGACAATCCCCCTGAATGGGCCTCAGAATTCCCATTCAACGAGCACAAATGGCTTCGCAGACAAGAGAAACGGAGTAAACAAAGAATTTCACATTCCAACATCGCCCGACGTATCTATCCACGCAGTTAAATCCGGTCTTATTGAAAAAATCGACGAAGGAAACCTCTTACCTTCGAAAAAAGAAGGAAAATCAGAAATTGCCTTGTTGCCTATAAAGCGCGAAGTAAAACACTGTAACCATATCGAAGCCTGCGAGAATATTGTCTGCGATGTGAACATCCAACAATACGTCGACCAGGATGGTGTCTCCCCTATGCTTGCCGTTAGCATCGAAGACGATGAAATAAATGCACCAGTATCAAAACATTGCAAAAACGAGCAGTGCGATGCCCTGAGCATCGATCATAGTCGATGTCGTCGAGTTTTAATAAAACTTTATCGAGTTGATCGACAAGGTTGCTGCGACATTTGTGGCATCAGGATAAAAACCAACAAAGCTCGTGTTCATCACAAAAAGTGTAAGAGAAAATTCGAGTACCGACATAATGAAAACGACGGTGCCCAGATTTTGAGAGAGAAAATGCGAGAGCGAGAACTACAGATGATCGAAGCAGCTAAGACGAAGAAAAATGATTATATGGATCCTATAACTGGCTACAGTAAAGCGATGGAGGCTCTCCAGAATAATGATGAACTAATCATCATTCCCAAAACTACAACGCAACAACAATCACCCATCATCACCATAACCACCGTGCCCAACAACCAAGTAAACTCACAATATCCTAACATGAAAGACGTCTTCGGTAATTTTATGAGCAATATTCCTATCATGTTTTCACAACAAAATATGATTATTGGAAAGCAACAGCAAACGGAAGACCGGACATCACCTCCACCTGCCAAACAGATCAAAATATCCGAGAATGTGAATAACACTTCCGGTGGTAATATGACCCAGATGATGCCAAATCCCTTTATCAAGATAACCGGAATGCCCCAGGGAAACTTCGTTCAGCCGATGACTATAAACGACTGGCTGATGTCTCAACAAGTAGTCACGACACCAATTCAGCCCAAACCTTTTCTGACTCCGATTCGAGTTGTGCCTATTGCCAATCTCAAAACACAACCCTCGCTTCTTCACCAGACCCAGGGCATCCCAAGGTTTTGTATCATGGCAGATACTGGAATCCAGGCTCCAACGCTAGTCCAAGCCCAACAACAAGCAAATTTAGCCAAATTTCGACCTGTGCAACCCGCGGTAACTACGGTTCCTGTTGAAACCAAGGCTCAACACAATTTGGAAGACGACTCTAGTTTAAGGGCTAAGAACAAGATTTGGAAGAAGAGGGAAGCCAGGCTTCGAAAGAAAAGGTCTGGAAGGATGTTTAATTGCACTTATTGTCCTAAAAGATTTTCCACGGACTGGTACTTCAAGATGCATGTGGCGAGGCATCGGGGAGAGATGCTCTTCTCGTGTAAGATTTGCGAGGAGCCTTTTAGCAATAAATATGACATTAAGAAGCACATGGCAAAAGAGCACAAAGAAGGCCAGGTTAAGTGTGAGATTTGCGGGGAAATTTGCCCATCGGAGACGAATTTGCAAACACACATGAAGATGCCGACAAGTTTGATGTGTGAGGAGTGTAAATTAAAATTCAAGTCTTGTAATGCGTTTAACGAGCATCAGAAGAAACACGGGTCTGTGGTTTGCGTTCAATGCAGGATTCAGGTTCCGAAATTAAGGTACAAAAAGCATCTTCTCGTTCAACACGGGATGTCGAAAACCAAGGCTGATAACGAGTGCACAAAGATGAAATGCCCTACTGACTGTGACTTTGCAAACGATACGGGTGAGAAAAAAAGTAATGGGTTGAAAGTTGAGAGCCGTTTAAAAGAAAATGAATTAATAAGCGATCAAGTTATGGAAGATCGAATAACGAATGACGAGGACATGAGTTACGAAAGTCGAGATTGTAATGGAATTGATTCAGAAGATGATCAAGAGAATGATAGTGATGATGAAGGAGTTTTGGAAATTAATGAGGACGAAGATGATATCGAGGTTGAGGATGAGGACATTAAGGTAGACATTTCTAGGGTTGTATTCGATTGTCCTGGCTGTGGTGATGAGTTCATCACTGAAGAAGATTTTGCTGATCATAATAATAGTTGTTTGAAAGCTGCATTAAAACTTGGTAAGAATTTACAATTTCTTAAATATGTTATTTCTTACCTTTTAATACAATAATTAAATTTTGAATTGAAGCCTTTAAAGTCAAATCAATTAATCGTAGGGGAATTTACTTAAATCTAAAAAATGTTGATAATATCAATTAAATTACAATAATAAATACTTTTTTAGCTTGTGCAAACCGAGTAACAGAAAATGGAAAACGGGAAGAAGATAAAGAATCTTCGAAGTCTTCAGCATCAGAAACAGGCGAAGCTACCTAAAATTCGATAATTTTGAGAAAATTATCTAATCGTTAGGCCTAATTTGTTGTTTTTACCGCAAATGTGTACATTAAGGTCACAGTAGATTGGACGGGTATACAAAATTGCTAAATGATCAGAATTAAAAGCGGCAAAAATATTCTAAATGTCGATGTGGCATGTACATATCTCTGCAAGCAAGAAAAATGGAAATCTAAAAAATATTCTGAGTTCATATTTTTCGGAGACACCATCTGTTTGATATCAATCTTTAATTTTGAATTTTTACTTTACACTCCAACACCAATTTAAACAGTTCTTGATTTTAATTTTTAAAGCTCGAATTTACTTGATTAAAATTTTTAATGAAAAGATAAAAAATTTCTATGAGATTCTTCGTCATAAGCTAGGCTGTTATCATCCTGCTGTTTCTTACAGAATATGCTAGAAAGTCAGAATATACTTTGTAAGTTTTTAATAATGCTCATTAACTTTTATTTAGTTTTTTGAATTTTATTAGAAAATCTATTTCTGTTTGAAACTCTGCAGGGAACCCAAACGCTCAAGATATGGTGATCCATACACGATCGATTTGTGGTATTATTTAGAATGATGACTTGTAAATATGAATTGACTATGTGTGTCACTAATTACATATGATTTATTATTCAATGATTAAACAATTTTTTTTCTATATTTGCACATTTAGATATGAATTCTGGAACACATCATGTTCTTTTGTTTCTAAATATAAATGGAGAAAAAATATTTTATGTACAGATTTATCATAGATATTAAGCGTATGAATGAAAAGTATGTGGATTTCTTCAAATTAAAACACTTTCGTTTTTCATAGAACATTATATTCATTTATTTATTGCTTGTCAGTTTTGGCTCATTGGCTGTCATATGGTCTTGTCGCTTATTATTTAGTCGATTCAATACTAATGTTATAGACATAACATTACGATTACTATAATTATATTGACAAACTAAGGCAAAAAAACTGTATCTTCGAAATCCTATAGATACTTTGTACCTAACTAACAAAATCTACGAACAGTGATTATCGACTGATTTTTAATATGTTAATCTAAAAAGCGTTTCGCAAGAAACTCTCGGACAATTATTATTAGTTATTTACAAACCGATGATCTCTATAATTTTGTTTGTAGTTTATCTTGAGGTCAGAATAATTTAGGTTCAACCACCTATATTTTAATATCCTCGATTTCCCCGAGTTGTGTCCTCTAGCCACTTACAAATTTGAAATTTAGATTTAGTTAATTGTAAGTGACGCAATATTTTAATTTATCGTTTATATTCAAAATTTAGAATTATTTCTATTTTTTCATATTCGACAAGACACAATGCGGGGATTAAAAGTAGTATTTTTAAACATTATAATATCGAGGTTTCTTTAGACACAAATCCGCTTTTCACTTACGAACGTTCCTGAATCAGGAATCCTGATGAAACACAGTGTGCCTTCTAAATTCTGAATGTTCCTTAAATTCGAATGATTTTACTTTCTGTCTTCGAGATAGGAACTATTCTGTAGCTTCGACCAAAGTCGTGCTTTTTATTATAGTCTGATTTCACGCTTGCAGAAATTGCAAGTTTAATAAGATTCAAAATCGAGAAATACGTAAAAAGCTATAAAATTACACAGGATGACACCGTGAGTTTAGGAAAAATTATAAAAATGTATTGTAATATTCACAATATGATTCAGCATACTTTGATTAAAATGGAGAATGATCAAATCTTATATTCAAAATGCCTTCCGATTTGAAAATTGATGAACTGATATCAAATTAATTTTATTAATAAACGCTTATAAATTTAAATATTGTCAAAGTTTAAAGTTTTTAAATTTGATTTCTTTTAATTTAAAATAAGACTATGAAAATCAGTAACATGTAATGAAGAAATTATAAAATTTGATTAATGTCCATTTTAAGATACTGCTCACCAGTGGAAACTACTCGAGCAAAAAGTGCATGAACAAAATATGATACTGACATTCTGTTTCTCTCTAAGCGTAACTTTCATACACTAGTCTGTTAGAGTAGTAAAAAATTTTCGTATAATGTGTTGACTTTTGTAACGACCGAAGCGCAAGTGTCTGAGTAGTTTTTTTAATTGTAAATACATAATACTTTTTCACCAAAACTTATATTAAGGCATATTTGAACGCATTATCTAACATAACGCGCTACTATCCTCAAACCATACATTTTTCATGTATAGATAATGAGATAAAAAATATAAAGTACTTGTTAAATTATCTGATTCTTTGTAATTTCGCAGCTTGCGAATAGCGGTGGTCCTATTTCTAAAATATAGAGACGTACTTGTTCAATGTGAGTATTACTCTAAAAAGAAAGAACAAAAAATATCGAAACCTTTGTATGTACGGAAGATTAGTGTTTTCTCGAACCGTTGTAGTAAGAAATTTTGGTACATATACACAGACACAACGCTTTAGTTGTAAAAAAACGAACGCTCTTCTCGATGGTGCACCTTTCCTCCGATCGTAAGCTTATGCAATTATATATATATACATATATATATATATATATATATTATAAAGATAAATAGGTCTCATATATGTAATCTGCATTTTCGCAGAAATTATGTATTACCAGAAATAATCAATATAACTTTTATAAAAAAAATTGTGTCTTTAATGATACATTTTACATAAAATAAATACAATGCTTATTCAAGTAAAAGTGAAAATAAATTGTACAAATTGTAATTAGTATCATATCTTTGATGAGAAAGAAAGCATTTCTTGGATGAACAAAAAAAAATATTGACAAGAGAAAAGAAAATATTGCTATCAAAGTTTGGAAAAAATTTTACACCTAAGCGTTTTTATCTTAAAAATTAAGGTGATTGTAGTCGGTCATATTCGATCTACCGCCTCCAGCATGATCACGCTGTTCCCTCTAATAACCTGCAATTACAAAAAATTATTGCAAAATTATATTTTAACTAGCAAATTAATAACTGTAAATTGTAATCGATCAAAAGCAATCTACAGGGTAGTTTTTAAATAAAATTCAACATTTATGAGTTTTTCACATAAGTATTTTTAAATAACTCACCACCATCCCGATGTTGTTTTTCGTACCGTCCTTGCACTCCTCGATAGTCTCATCAATCACCATGTTCATGAATGGATCAAAGCCTCGCAAGATTCCTATCACATGTCTTCCTCCGTTAAGTTTAACTGCAAACAGAACAATTTGTTTAAAAAGAGATAATTTGATAATTTATAATTTTAATCTTCAGCGGTGGTTTCACTTACGGGATAGCTTTTTGTCCATATACCTGAAAAATAATAAGAAAAATTAGTAATCGAAATAAGTACGCAAAGTAAAACCTAACCTTAAAATATAGGAAATTTAAATATTCTGTGGAAAATATGGAAATATGCCTGTGAAATACTTACTTTTTCAACTCTGGAGGATGTGCTTTACTCATTTTGCGGCTCTGCGGTTATTTTAAACCCGTTTTTTTATATAAATGATTATTTACCCGCTTCTCAACGTTTTAGCGCGAGATAAATGCCAAATAAATTACAGTGTTGCCGGTTTAAAAAATTTTTTAAAGTAAAAACACAATGTTGCCAAGTTGGCCAAACGAAGCGGAAAATTCAAATTACATAATCGATTATTGCAGTTTTTGTTAAATTAAATACAATTTATATATTGTGCATGTTTAAAAAATTATTATTTAGAAGAAATAAAAATTTGCAATTAGAAATTTAAAAAGATTATTAACTGTAATTATCAATAAATAATATTAGGAAAATCAAAGGTAAACAACTTAGGTTTTATTTTGTATATAATAATATATTTCCTTTTCCGGAATTTGACAAGCAATATATAATGAATTCAATACAATCCGTCTCAAATTGTTTATAATATTATGTAACTCATTTTAAAAAAAATCACACTTCTAATAAGATACAATATATTCAAATACAATTTTATTTGACAGGTACTACAAATGTAACTCTGCCAGTTTAATATACAATTACATATATTTATTGTCAGTAATGAACACACTTCTATTGAAAGAAAATTTTTACGCGAAGCTTTGCTTTCTATTAAAGTACTATTCAAAATTGAGTCAATATTAAATCTGAACACAATTTCGCAGTCTAAAATTGTACATTTTTGAAAAGTAATTTCAAAAAAAATTATATTAATTTCGCGTAGTGCTTATTATGTTTATTAAAAATTATGTATCTGAAAAATCATGTAAAAGAAATTAATTAAAATTAAAGCTATACATTGTTTAACGTAGAACAATAGAAAAGGTACGGTTTGATACAATTTCATACGAAGTTAGGATCTTCATTTATGTGTTTTCTGCTTAGTTTACAATTTGCGTAGAAGGCACTTTCATATACAATAGGGCACGAGATAGGCACTTATTTTGAGTTAAATATCAACTTATTCGTAATACATAAAACATACGAAGTAAAGGCATAAAAATTAGGCTCTAAATTTCTAACTTGAATAATAAGCTTAAGCTAGATTTTAGAGTATAATATGAATTATTTTGCTTGAGTGTCAATAAATATCATATAATATTTTACAGTGCTTGATACCGAGTCTTTGGCTCGCAGTAATAATTAATATCGTACAAAGGCACTGGAAAAATCATTTTGTAACTATCATATATCCTACAAAATTTAATAAAGAACGTTGCTTATAAAAATAGACATAACATGTTCTTCTGAACAATGAAAATTAAGGCCATAAATTAGCCGAATATATAAATAACAAATTCCATCTTAGATAGATAAGCTCTTGAAATTAAGGCAAATTTTAATTTAAAATTAGACAAGCGAATAATGTATCAAATTAACAAATTCAGAAATAAATTACCTCAAAACGTAGGGCTGAGGATTCCTGTGAGGAGGTTGATAAATATTTTTTTGTACAGGACTAACCCTTCGTTGATCGTTCATAGGATTTTGGCTCGAAATGTTCTCATTTGTATTAATGCTACTCGGACTAGCACCGGACGAAGTGGTTTCGTTCCTTTTACGAAACTTAGTCGAATATTTATAAAAATCGGACATCTCAAAAGGTTTTGTAACTTCTCGATAAGGTTGATACTTTCCCTGTTGAACAACTGTATGATTCGTAGGAGAATTAAATTTCATAATAGGGTCATTTCCATTCTCCTGAGAAGGATTCGATTCAGCGGGAATTTCAAGTACTTTTGGTCTTTCGTGGTAAATATTCGAAGATATTGGGAGGCACTGAATTTGAGAGGACTCCTCCAGTGGCAATTCCCTAGGGCGACGTTTTATTATAGGCTCAACTTTTGCAGGTTCTCGAATCGGAATCGGTATTGGAGGTGATGGTGGAAGTGGATTATTCTGCGATGATCTTCGAGCGAGAGTTGGAGCGAAAGATCCAGAAACTGAAGTGGGACTACAGCCAGAATCTAAAGCAGTTTCGTACCATTCTTTTTCTTTCCCTTTCCGACTCATATCTGTTTGATCTCGATCGCTTAAATCGTGCCCTGGGTGCCAAGTTTCAACACTGCCTAATGATTGGGTCCGCAAAAGAATTCTACTTGATGATGTATGTTCCACTGGACTTACTGGAATCTGGAGGATAAACAATAAATTAGAAGAACAGAAACTAGAAAATTGAATGAAATTTAAGTTAATAGAGGATTTAAACTTCCTCAAATTTATCTGAATTAATCTTCACCTGCACAGGTTGATGTCGTGGTAGAAGCGAAGGTATATTCTTTGATCCAGAAGCAACTGTATGATACCGAGATTGCATTTCGGCATTAGGATAATACTGTGAAGTACTGTGCTTTCGTCGATCCAGGCTTCCAAATCTATCAGCAGGTTGCTCATCTGGACACCAAACAATCTCATCATCAAGTCTCATCCAATGACCAGGTGGTAGGTAAGAATCCACGTTAGGTTGAAGAACAGAATGATGTCTTCTATCAATTGAACCTACTCCTACTGTATTTTCTCTTTCTCTTCTATGTCGCAATGAGGCTTTTTCGTACGACTGATAATCAACAGGTTGCTCATATCTTGAAGGAGAATATTCCGTCTCATAGTACTGGGTCTGAGTCATGCGACGCTGAGCATCGTTATCTAGATGTCTATACTCAGAATATGTAGGACTGTGTAATTCTTGTTTCTGAATCTGTAGCTGTCGATAGTGTCGCTCTTCCTCGGTATAAGTATTCGGAACAGGTCGGTAGGGTCGTTCTGAATCCTGATATAATCCTTGACGTCGAAGACTCGCACTTTGAGCGCCTTGAGAGTAAGTGCGAGTACGATATTGATCCGGAAGGATATAAACATTATTGTTAATATTTACATCATGCTCAATAAATTTATTGTTACTTCTTCGAGGATCGACTGGACTGGCGGCGATGTAATTAGTACGGTTGTGATTAGGATTGCTAGTACCGGGTTGGATGTATTGATGACCCTCCATGTCTTGAAATTCGGTTGAATAAACATTGTAGTTGTGTTCTGGGCCCATGGGACTCAAACTTACCCCTCCCTGGTCCTGCAAACTTCTTGTATCCATATTCGTACCCGTTTCCCTTCCTGAAAACAAAATTTATTTATATTAGCATTGTCAGTGTAAAGCGAGCCTTCACCGTGAATTAAAACCCTTATTTTCTCAGTGCTAGTAGACACAATTGAGACAAAACATTTTCGTAAAGTAAGATCATTTAGAGATATCGTACCTGAATTATCAAGAGGAGGTCGAGGCTTCTTTGTTCTGTGCTTCGAATTGTTCTGTAAGAGCAATTGAGAGTTTTGCAAAGGCGAATGAGCAACTTGGGTTTGTCGAATGGTTGAGCCATGACTTTGTCTGATAAAATTTAAACAAGCGTCTATTTCCTGGAGCCTCTGCTTACTTTGCTGGTAAATTAGTCTGTGCTTTCGTCGCAAAGCTTTGCTCTCTGTGGAATCATTTATTATTATAAGTGCATCCTCTTTTTTTCTGATCTGTACTTGACGTTCCAATTCGAGAGCAGACTCTTCCTAAAAACAAAATAAGAATCATTGTATTTTAGAATAAATTTCTTTGTATGTTTTACAAGAAGTGAAATAATCTGGATATATTAAAATTTACTGCTTCATTAGTCTTCAGTTTATTGATAAGATTTTGGGGATATGTAAAAGAAGATCCTGCTCTTTTACGAAAGATTGGTGGACTTTGTCCAGGTTCGAGAGGAATTTCTGGTGGCAGGATTCCAGTTAGCTCAGCTTCTTCAATACAGAGAGTTTTCAACTCAGTGTTTTTCTGAGCGAGCTTCTCTTGAAGGGCCTCTCGACGTTGACGAAGCCACTGAAGCCTGTTAGATAGTGGCTCGTCTTTCGTTGGCCCTGACACGCCTTCGGTTCCTGCCATCACTAAAAAGATACTTCTCTTATACCCAAAAATGTTATATTTCTTATAGTAGTATTCGGATTAAAGTTACAACTATAATTTTAATTCTAATTATATTAAAATTAAGGTACGCATGCAGACAGATTTTTGTAGCTTTTTAGCATTGTTTTGCATTTTTAACTAAATCCTTACCCATATTATTAGTCCAATTTGTGACACTTTCCAACTATATACAGAATTTTAAAAGGCTGGCATAGATTAACGCTCTCCATTTTTTTCGAACTTGACTCACATTGCCCCAAATTAAAAAATCACATAAAGAATTTAGGCACTATTATTTCCACAGTTGTTACACCATTTGCAAAATTGAAATCAGGCTCGAGCAGCATTATTTTTGCCTATTTTGTAGATAAGCATTGAAATCCATAGAAATTGCTCAGTGACTGACATATAGAATCATCAAAATTCTTAAAGGGCGTTGAGGTTACTTTGTCACGATTTCTCTAAAGGCACATCAATACTGCAATAGAACGGACAAAAATAAAGGGAAATCACCGTTTACACGTCTAGCAGTATATGAAATAAATCTTACATTAATCTCCGAGTTTTGAGACTTTTAAGAAATAAACAAAAAAAAAAATAAAATTTACTCCGCACACTCTTTGTCGCGTTCGTCCCTGCTCAACAAGGGGTTTTGAGTAACTAAAATAAAATACGTTGCGCAATCAAAAACAAGATAATAAATAGGATTTGACCTTTTTTAAATCAAATTTGAATAAAACTGTGACTTTACGGGAAATTCAACAGGTGCAATTGATTTTTTTTGCATTTAAATTAACCTAAAAAACGTTATGAAAAAAAGCTGTCAAAACTTTACATTATAGATAAAAGAACCAATCACAATTCTCTGCCTCAAGAGGCGGGAAATTTTAAACTCGAATTTTTATAATTTATGTACAAAGTTTTGAAGTTTTAAACTCAAAATTAGATTTTCTTATTTTACTTAGTGAATATTATAATTAGATATTTTTTAGCTCTAAACTTATATGTACATAGAAACATAAAAATTTGAGTCTATCTGTCTATATATAAAACAATCTTTATCTATATTTATAAGATAAAATTCATATTAAATATAGTAAGTGTGATTTAAATACAGAAGAATATCGGGTACGACCATACCACTTTGAAAACACAAGTTTTCAAGTTAAGCAATGTTTCGCGCGGTCTTTGATGTAAAATAAAAACTTATTTTTAATTTTAATTTGTCTGTGGGGGGGTTTGAACCCCCAAAACACGGCCCTGGAAAATACAACTTCTAAAGTTAAGCAACCATTCGCGCGGTTAGTACTCGGATGGGTGACCGCTTTGAAAATACAAGTTCTCAGGTTAAGCTATCATTCGCGCGGTTAGTACTCGGATGGGTGACCGCTTTATGAAAAAGCTCCTGTGTAAGAGCAACCCATTATATTTCCGTGCAACGAACAGTGGCCCCAACAGGAGCCCGTACTCTACTGCGCATGCGTTGCACTCAGTTTCTGATTGGTTGCTATTCGCGCGAAATTTGAAATGCTTAAGAATATTATGCATTTCAAATTTCGCGCGAATAGCAACCAATCAGAAACCGAGTGCGACGCATGCGCAGTAGAGTACAGGCTCCTGTTGGGGCCACTGTTCGTTGCACGGAAGTATGATGGGTTGCTCTTACGCAGGAGCTTTTTCATAAAGCGGTCACCCATCCGAGTACTAACCGCGCGAATGATAGCTTAACCTGAGAACTTGTATTTTCAAAGCGGTCACCCATCCGAGTACTAACCGCGCGAATGATTGCTTAACTTTAGAAGTTGTATTTTCCAGGGCCGTGTTTTGGGGGTTCAAACCCCCCCACATACAAATTAAAATTAAAAATAAGTTTTTATTTTACATCAAAGACCGCGCGAAACATTGCTTAACTTGAAAACTTGTGTTTTCAAAGTGGTATTTTTCAAAACATATTTTTTCATTAAAATTTTCTTAATTAATGTGAGCATAATGCAAATATAATTATTATAATGAAAGATATAAAGGGCAGAGGTAAAAAGATTAGATTGGTAATTAAATTGATATAATTAATTTTTATTTTGAATCAATTATTTCCACTAATTTGAACCAGTTTTCTCATTATTTTTTAGTCAATGCTGGTAGACTATCAAGTTGTATAAAATTCTCATTATCTAAAATTTTATATCGATCTTGCCGATAATGTACTAAATCATCCAAAAATCGTTTACTACTGTCGTTATGAAGTTTGGTAAGAACGGGTGGTAAAGGTATTATTCCTGCATTGTTTGCCAAATCGTTATAATATCGACTTTGTTCGGGACCCATCATATGAAATTGTCTTTTTGGTAATCCTAGACTAATTTTTCTTTCTTTTTCACGAACTTCATCAGCAAGCATCTCTTCTTTCGATGGAAATTGCTTCTCTCCTTGCCAGTATTTCAAAACAAAACGGACCTTGAAATTAAATTTTATTTTGCTTTAGGAATTTCATAAATATAATCTTTAATAAATTCAAATCTTTATAAAGAAAAACCATACCTGTAAATCAAACATGCTGAAGGCACAAACATAAAATGGAAGACCTACAACAGCCAGAGTTGGATTTTCTATCGAAATTAAATGTTTCCATAAGGGTGTCACCATATTCGAATCTACTTGTACTCCACAACTTTCGGCCAGGAAAGGAAAGCTGTATTTGTAGCCTATTGAAAATTATGTCGATAATTTAGTACCCTTATATATTATAACTTTTTCATTGAAGTTAATTATGAAAAAGTGTTTTAGAGTTTTAAAATTAATATAATACATATACGTATGTATTATTACCAGTGCAATAGAATATGGTATCGATTTTTTCTTCAGAATTGTCCTTGAAAATCGCTTTGTCAGGTGTGAATTCCAAAACATCTGGTTTCTATAAAAATTATGAATGCTCATTTTTAGTATGAAACTTAAAACATAAGTCTGACATACTTTTTAATGAAATAAAATTATAGAAACCTGGATAACGTTGTCAGGAAACTTTGTGTAAATAGGATCTTTTAAATGATGACTAAGAATTACTTTTTTCGCAGTAGAAGATATTTCTAAGGCCAAATCCATACCTGTTTAAGAAATAAAATACAAGTTAAATAAATAAAAGATAAAAAACAATGATAATTTGTTTAAATACTTTTTTCTAGTTAGTTTTATACCTGAAGGTCCAGCGCCAATAACAACCACAGATTTGTCTTTAAAAATTTCAGATACTCTGTAATCATGACTATGAATTTTTAGTCCTAGGAAATTCTCATCACCTTTGATTTTTGGAATACTCGGTTCGAAGTAATGTCCATTACAAACCATCACGGCATCAAATATTTCCTCATTTACAATTTGGTTTTGCAGATCTTTCACTCTGATTTTCCATTGTTGCTGATAGCGGTTTTCATTTCCATTTGTTTTTCTTTCGGTAACCGTTTTCAGTTCAGGAACGGGAAGTGGTTCTATCAATTCGACATGGTGAAGAAACTGAAATTAAAATATTAGATTAGATTGATTTTTGAACGGAAATGGTGTGTGGTTACCATTTTCCCTCTATAGAATTAATTAATTTTTAACTATAATTGTGCACACAGAGTGAGAAAACATCTAATTAAAATATTTTTTTAATAAAATGAAAATATTGAGTTTTGAAGTTAGATTTTGAATTTTTCGTTTTATGGAAAAAGTATTGAAATTAAATATTTTTTTCGCTCTGTATGCAGTTTTGTATTTGAAAAAACATTAGCGCTACAGAGCGAAAAAGTATTTATCTATAATTTTCCTTGATGAAAATGAAGAATAGAATTTTGATCTTAACACTTGGACCCAACGCTCTTAAAAGCTTATTAAAATTATTTTAAAATCTAGTGTAACTTACAGAAATTAAGCTTCGTAGTTGAAAGTGATCGCAATAAGAATTGAGAAAGTCCAAGATTTCAGATCGTGTTAAGTAACTCCTTTCGTTTTCAGGAATCGGATAGTCGGGATATCCCATCACCTCCTTTGGAAGATTTGTCCTGTATGAAATTTTATAATATTTATTCATATTTCGATTCTAATATGTAGTACAAAATTTTACTTGATTCTGCATTATATTATTTTATCTAATAATACCTGAGATTGTTATACATGCTGGAGTGGATTGGTAAACCAAAACGATCCACTCCAACATCTGGGACATAAACCCAAGTTCCGCCAACTTTATCTGTCTTTTCATAACAAACAACAGTTATAGGTGATCCATCCTGATTTTTTAATTCCTTGCAATGTCTAAGAGCAGCCAGGCCCGCTGAACCAGCACCAATTATGGCAATTCGCATTTTAAATTTCTTTTAATACCCTAAAAATAAATACATATTTACCATAATAGCCCAAAAAACTGTATAAAGAAAAGAAAAGTAATAATTTTAAGTTTACAATATGAGAATAATGAACATAGTTTTCATCATACCACTGATTACCAGAGTCAATAACCCAAATAAGACCAATTGAAATACAAGTTAAACTGTAAATTTTTTAAAATCGATTCGTCCAAAATTGATAATTTTAGAATTTTAAAACTCATTCTTTAAATAATTTAATGTTACAAACGATTTTTCAATTTACTATACCTATAACAGATAATAGTTTAATTACTACTTCCACGTATAATTTTATACAGATGCCTCACGTATCCTTATCTTTTTTACTGTATTACTAATCAGAAATATATACACTTGATGTGCTTCTAAACTTCTAAAGAGGTATTTTAGATGATAACTGATAACTTATCTCCTAATTACAATCTCGCATAAATTTGTATAATTCTGTGTAGTATTAAATAAATATCAACTAAGTAAATAAAAGGAACATGTTTTTTAAGTTGATATAGAAAAATTAATTGTTGAGAACAGTTTTACTATTTTTTTAAAAATTCATTGGAAATTAAAATTGTAGTAGAGATTAATTCAATTTTATGAATTTTGTAAGATACTTTTATAAATAGACTTGTGAATTAAAACACAGAAATGACTTATAAATATAGGAACTTCATTGATGACTATAGTTAATGAAATTTTGAAATTTTTTATACTTGTCAGCATTTGTCAAATTTCAATGATCGCGAGAAACCCAAAATAAAATTAAAAGCAGATTCATTTTCACTTTAAGTTAGTTCAGTTCTACTTAGTTATACAAAATTAGTTACTTACAAGTGATGTCAAGTTCACTGTTCGACAGTCGATGAAAGAATGACAATTGTAAAAGAATTAAAGGAAAATTAAAGAAAAGACTTATCAGGCTGATAGTGAGTTATTGTGGACTTCATTTCAATTACGACCACATCCAGGCAGTGAACGTATTTTTCAAGCATACTGATTAAGACTAATAAATATTTGTGCGCTTCGACCTTATATCTTCCCATTACGGTCGTAGACATTTGTACATAATTGCCCCAAGGCAGATCATTAACTTCCCATTCATCCATTTTTGGAAAGTGGAAAGCTAAATTCCATAATGAAACTCATATCAAACGGAAATAAAACTTCCAGGGTCACAATTCCTACAAAAGGATAAAATCGAACACTATTGGTTTCTATTAAATATATTTTATTCTTACCAAAAATAAGGATTTCTTCAAGGCGCTTAAGTTTCTTTCGAATAACTGCGACATTCAGTCTTAACGAAATTTCCTGTACAAATGAACCATATATTAAGCCATGAAACGTGTTAAACAATACTTCGAAATTAACAATATTTCTCATCTTAACATCGATATTACTGTACAAGAAAAATTAAGCTACCAACTTTTAGAAATGTTAAATAGTAAAATTGAAACACAGTTTAAAATACTCTTATCATTGCAACAACATTCAGAACACATATTTCATAATTCATAAGAATCCGAAAAATTCCCTGAGATAAAGAACCTTGAATCATGATAAACCAGAACGGAGATATAGACTTAATAATTTAATCTAGAAAAATGCAAATTTATTCACTATGCAGGAAGAAATTCATCGACGTCTCGGCCTAATCTCCTGCTCCCATTTATTCCTGTAAAGCATATACAATTGCATTGCTGATCTGGCATCTTCAACAGAACTATGCTCTCCAGCTTGAATTTTTACTCCTAATAATTCGAGAGCGAGTTTTTTTAGACTAGGTGTATTTCCATTCGCGAGCTTTCTGAATTGCTTATAGCGAGAAGTATCTCTCAAGAAATGTCTAGGATGCGAGAGATAAAGAACTTCAAGGTCGTGTTTGATAGCGTGTCCAATTAGAAGACGTCCTTTAAGCATTTCTGCGACTTCCTTCTGTACAACTTTAAAATCCTCAGCGTCTCTTAAATGATGAGGATAAATTCCACTGACCGCTGACCTGTAGTCTCGAACTTCCTCAGTAGGTTTCACGTACTTGTCGTAAAGGCAAATTCCGTATTTGTTGACGATAGAGACTCGAGCTAAAATGCTTTCACTTCCATCACCAACTCCTACCATTTCACAGTCCATAGCAATCTGTTTTGTCAAAATTGGCTCGGTTTTTTCTATAGGCTCAAACTGTTTTAAAACTTTAGGTTGAGCATCTGCCTATAAACAATTTAGAAAAATCTGTATCAGACTGACATAAATCTTTTGAATAAAGTTGAAGCATGATTTTCTCCCTTTACTACTTTACCATTAATTCAAGTGTTAACAACTTCGAAAAATATTAAAATAATAAAGAATCTCATTCGTGAACATGTTAAAAAGAGAGAGAGTAAAGTGTTAAGAATTTGAAGCAAATATGTCTTGTATTCAATTGTTCTTTCTTCAGAATTTTAATAATTATAATAGATTAATTTATATTAAAGTTTCCGATCATCAATTACTACTATAAAAAATAAGATCTTTCTTGGAGTAATTTTAAAATGTATATGAATTACTAAAATACGTAAATGATTAACTATACATACACTTATTCTTATGACGCTATAATATTTCACTATTGTTGATTCGGCGTCGTATTTGAAAGCAGCAGACGTTAGAGACATAGAATGGGACATTTTTACGAAAACGTTAAAACTGCAGTTTTTATGGTAAAAAAATATGTACTAACAAACTAATATCTTTGGTATTACTAAGAAAAAATTGAAATATAGCTTGGGTTATGTTTGATTATTTAATTTTCTATCAGCTATTATTCTTTTGTTTTAACGTGAAGAATACATCCGACATGACAATCATCTCAACAAACAAATACACTCAACGTTTCCGATAACAACGAAATTCAAGCCGGTGGCGTCCCCGTTAACAACAAATTCCTTTTCTCAAATGTCATATCAATTGCGCATGCGTATTGGACATAAAATAATATTTTTTAACATTGTAAACTGCGCGCCAATAGAAACCAATCAGATCCCGGAGCGCAACGCATGCGAAGTGGTATCAAGTGAGATTTTAGGTCCATGAGGTTGATAACGAGAATGGAATGCGGTTGTTAATGGGAACGTTGTTAACGGAACGTCGAGTGTACACAACATTCTAAATTTGTATTTATATACAATGTCCTGCATTAATGCCTTCCTTTGTAAACATATATCAACCAAATGTCAACACAATCCTGGTTTCCATTAGAATCTTATGAAAACCAGGGTTGAGTTAAAATGTTAATATTAATAGAAAGTTATACCTGAGAATTATCGGGTAAATTATTATGTTTCCTAGGCCTCTGACGTTTCCTTGGTGATGTCATTGTTGTAGATTCAGCAGACTCTTTCTTGTTTGTATTCGATTCAGCCAGAAGTGTCTTATACTTCTCCCAATTTGAACCTGGCACACGCAATCCATTAGTTTTCTCCTTTTCAGCAATTTTTTGTGTTTTAGGTTTTTGTTCTTGGGCCATTTTTGCCTTTGAAGGTTCTTTATTGACTCTAGTTAAATTCTTTCCAACAATAGGATTACTCTGTTTCTGTGGTTCAATTACCATCATCATGTAGAGTTATAATTTATTATCTATAAATTAATTAATTACTTGTAACCTACAGCTAAACATGTGGAGCAAGCCTCGAAGTAGAAGATGAAGATAGAGAAGAATCGACTCGAATATAACAAACATGGAACACTGTAATAAACAGAAAAAATATTTTCAGGCTTTTACTCATCGGATACTTAATAATTTGATTGAAAATCAAAAAATTTATGATCATTTCCACCATTCAACATGCACACTAACCTCAAAAGTTTCTCAAGGTCGTGAAAATTGAGTTACTCCTATCTCGTATCGTGAAACTGTTTTTTAACTTGGATAATAGGGAATATTGTTAATATGTTTTTAAGTAATTAACATTAACTACCTTTGTAGAAAACATATATTAAAATCATTAAAACGATTAACAGATGCTCAGCATGTTCGGTTACGGATTCAGATTACGTATATATATATATATATATATACATAATGTATATACATAATTATACATATATGTATACACCACTCTATACAGATTATAGATGTCGCTTTTCAGTCAGGGCTGAACCTAACATGATTTGCGCCCCACTCTGTTTGACAGAACCGTGTTTTCTTTATTGTAAATATAAAAATAACAATTGCAAAAAAGAAACACAGTTACGCTAAATACTTTTTCCAGTGATATGTAAATAAAAAATTGTAATTCAAATTTTCCCGTCTAAAGATGAGCATGCAAATGTGTTTGCTTTGCGGAGTGTGAAAGAATCTTTAAGCGGGAAAATTTGAATTACAATTTAATTGTTTTATATAATTTTTTAATTATAATTTTTTACAATTGAAATAATATCTAATGAGTGTTTGATAAGAATTAAGTGATTATACACAAGTTTCTGCACCATTCTATCAGCCTTAATATTTATTATTATTAGAAAACAAGTTCAGAGCTTTAAATGATTAGAAAATAGTTTTTGTAAATTATTTTTAAGTAACTTAAACTTCAAAAGCTTTTAATTCATTAGAGCCCATGAAAAATGTGATGAAAATAATGATTCATTATTTATCTATTTTTAAAGATATAAAAATATCAAGACTTATCAAAACTATAAAAAATATTTATATTATTAATATACAAATTTTGAAATGTTCATACTTTCATAAAAAAGTTAATTTAGTTTTTTTTTAATATAAATTCTTCTTATTAAAGAATGTAATAATAAAAAGGGGAAAATTGATCTGATAGTTTGTTTTTAGAACATGCTCGTCACCAAATGATCTGAAGGTACAAGACTAGAAGACTAGAAGACCGTCAAGAAGAATCTAATTTTAGAATTTCATGTATTTGGAGACATTCTACTTGAGAAAATAGCCAATGCATCTATTGCACGAAATGTCTTCTTCGAGGTGAGAATACTTTCTTTTTGATTCTATATATAAAAATGATTAAACTTGCAATATTAATAATTGGCATACGTTCAAAATTAATTAAGCTGCACAATAAAATAATTATTTTAAAATAGGTCGCCTTGCTAAATAAAATATTAATCATTTTAACACTGAAAAATGATAAACCCGCTGATTTTCAGGGATTTACTTTCAGAATTTCGAAAGTCCGTTCACAATGTCGTGTCCGATCAATTATTTGGGAATCAATTTTGCAAATTAAGCCGCCAAGGAAAGAGACGTGGGATGATCGAAATGTTATTCGAATTACCTGAAGTTAAAAATCTTACTATGAAAAAATATTATCACTCTAAAAATGACAATATGGCTGAAAATGTTTACAAAGAATTTTTTTCTTCAAAAACTCAAGTGGATGAAACTGAAAAAGCAATTATTCTGACTAAAGTACTTTTTGCATCCACCTATGGAAGTAAACTATTCCAGCAAGTTTTACTTGAACGTTCTCGAACGTGGTATAAATTAAGAAAATTTTCCAGGTGTATAAAAGACTCTAAATACTTGGAAAATTTAACAAATATTTCATCGCAAGATGATTTTTATGAAGAATTTCGAATCGAATCTCTACTAATCAAAACAGAAGCTTATAAAAAAATGAAGCAAGAAGAAAATTCGAAATTTTGTTTAAATGAAGCAATGAAGAGAGTTAATGATTTTATTCAAAAGAAGTTTGGAAATGAGAAAGACGACGTTTTTAAGAAAGAGAAAATGTGCTTCCTAAAACCTATATTTGAGCGTTTGAATATGATGAGAAAATCGATTGAAGAATATTCCATAACCGACAGTTTGAATAATACGTTTAAAAAGGTATATTATTTCTTATAAGTTTACAAAATTATAAATTTATGTACAAAAAATATTCATTAATATGTTTTTTTAACCCATTTTTCAAAACAGGATATTGAAATTCCAAGTGTGGAAGGAAAATTAAACGAAAAACTCGAAGCTTGTTCAGATGCAATTGCACTTGGATCTAATGAAGAAAAAGGAAGATTTTTATATGCTACAAAAAGAATAAAAACCGGAAGTGTTTTGATTGTCGATCAACCATTTGCTTTTAGCACAGATGAAGAAGCTTTCGAAAGAAATTGTTTGTATTGTCACATTTCCCTAAAATTGGAAGACAATATCAGAATCCCTTGCCACAATTGCCAAATGGTTTGATTAACTACAATAAACATTCATTTACATATCAATAACACAACTAACATTCATTCTTTTCAGGTCTCTTTCTGCTCTGAAACTTGTCGCAAAAATGCCTGGCAGAAATACCACAAATATGAGTGTAATATCTTCAACTATTTCTACAAGTCAGAAAGTCAAGAAATTCATCAAAGATCACATATTCTCTTAGCCTACAGAACAACAATATCAAAATCCTTAACCAAATCTAATACTATAGATTCCGATTTTATAAACTATCATTCGTTAGATAGTAAACCAGAAGAAGCTTTCCTAAAAATTGGTTCTGAAGTATACAACCCTCTAGATTACAAAACAGTTTACTCCTTGGAAACTCATTGTGCTCAATCTGATCCGAAAGAGAATCTTCGATTTGCTCTAAATTCAATTTTCCTCGCAAAATTATTAGAATTCGTTCTGAAAGATATGAACCCGAAAATATCAATTGATCAAAGTGAAATTATTCTTCTGGCTGTGGGAACTTTTCGCCATATGCAGGCCATTAATTGCAATGCCTACGAAATTGTAGAAAATATAAGAGATGAAGAAACGAAAGTCTGTGAACCAAGGAATATTGGAGGTGCCATATATACTTCAGTTAGTTTGTCAAATCATAGTTGTTATCCTAATGTTGTTCGGCATTCGTATCCAGGCGGTGAGTCTTTTTTCTTATTTAATAATTCTGTAACTTAAATGAAGTATATACTATATATACATATATCCAAAAACAAAGAGAAATTAATAGATTTTAAATTTAGGTATTGTTGTTGTAACGGCTATACGTCCAATCGAAAAGGGTGCAGAAATCCTCGATTGTTACGGACCCCATTTTTTAAAAGAAGAGAAGCACACCAGAAGAGAATCTTTGAAGAAGAAATACTACTTTCTTTGCTCATGTGAAGCCTGTACACTAGATTGGAAAATGCCATTATCTGACGATGTTCATTTTAAATGCTCCTGTTCTAATTTAAGGATATCTAATTCGCAAAAGTGTTTAAAATGTGAGAAATGTGGCGACAAAATCGACTTCAAAAAAATTCGTCGTCGCCTCGAGGAAAGTAAAAACCAAAGGCTTAAAGCAATTTCAAAAATGTATGATGGGAAATATGGAGAGGCTTTGCCAATTTTACTGGAGCACTCCAACTTCATTGAGAAAATTCTAGCAGAGCCTAATCTTGAAGCAATCAAAACCCAACAGTCGATAATTCAATGCTTAAACAGTATGGCTTGTACTTCTGTTAAATAATATTAATAATTATTAATTAGGTATAGATGCTTTATTAAATTACTTACGTAAAACAGGACTCTCCATTTAAATTTCATTTCTGCTTTAATCATTTTTTACACTGAAAATGTGAGATCGCCAAAACAAGCAGTAATAATGGTAAAAGAAGACGTCATTTTTCTGTGACAAGTGCATTCTGTTATGACGTTGATATTCGTCTCGCGTGAAAAGTAAGAATAATTATGTACACTGGTCCAATATACATAGGTAGAGATGTCAAGTAACTTATCTAACGAAATGTTGGTAAAGCCTAATTAAAACTAGCCTGATCGTCTTTGAGCGGCGAAATGTGCTATATTCTTCGTTTATCACCACATATGCGTCTCGCGAATTTCACTGATAATGTGACCTGCTTGCGTCAGTGCCTGAAAAGAAAATTATTAATTAATAACCAAATTTAAAATATGTTCAAGCTAATATTAATTAATTTTTTTAATATTTACCTTTAGCATGTCTGCAGCTTCTTTACGTCTAAGAGCAATGTGCTCGCTCTCATTAAGGAGCTGTTCTGCGTGATCAGATTTGTATAAATGCGTTACGAGTTCACTTTGGAGATTATCTTTCACATAATTTACTAGAAAATGCATTACAGCTTTAGGAACGCTGTCTTGTATCGATTTACGAACTATGTAGAAGTAGGATTTGATTAATCTCTCTGAAAAGAAAATTAATTGAAATAATATTAAATAGAGAAAAATTGAATATTTCCAAGTTTCATCTTCTCAAATTTAATTCTCAAATTTCTTTTCTCACCAATCACATCACAGTCTCGCTGTTCTCGTTCGCTGAGTTTGCGAGAAGTCTGCATAGGCACCTCTGGTAATAGATTTACAGGTTTTTGTTGAGGTGAGGCTTTCTGTCCATCATTCAGAAGATTTGATGACATATTTTCATGATTTCTGACTGGCGATCCATCGGTTGAATTTGCCGTAGATTCCGATTTTCCTTGCGGCAATAGATTACTCAAGAGCCAGTGGTTGTTTTGCTGCGGCTGCTCCGATGGCACATCATCGCGACTATTAACTGACCTAGCATTCTAATACAAATGTGTTATGGGTTAGTAAATTAGTCCAAACAATTTCAATTATACTTTGCTTTCAATCTTAAACTCCTAAAACGAAGCATTCAAATATTTTTCAATTACTAAAATAAGTAACCAACTTAAGCTCTATGAAGTTACGTACTTTGTAATAAAGTTGCACTTACTTTGTCAAAGGGAACAATGACGTTAGAAACAGACTGGGAAGATGATATATTTCTTCTACTCTTCTGCTCTATATCCGTGTCCTTAAACATAGAAGAGGCAAAGGCAGCATCCTTGTTGAAATCTGGGTGCTTCGTGTTGATGTAAGCTAATTCAATGGCGACTAGATTTTCCACCTAATTGAATAAATGAACAAATAAAATAATACAATAAATCAATTAGAACCAATCAATTGTTTTTTGATTTTGAATCAGAATTTCGTATTGAAAATCGACTTACCATTTGATTTGTGGTGGGCAAACGTCTTCGTAACAATTGTGTAACGACGTCGACGATACGTTCATGCAATTTAGGAAAACGCAGCATTTCTTGCTGAACTTCAATCCCACAGTGTTGAATAATTCTCTGCATTTCTTCGTGCACCAGCTCAACACAACGTTGCGAGGGATCTTCTAATCTTCGTATTTGCCGTTTTACTAGCAATTCAAAAGAAACTTCAGGCACAAAAAGGGCAGGCCTTGGTCCAGTTGCATTTCTGATTGCGGTTAAAATATCCATCTTTGTCAATCCAGCAAGAGGGTGTATCGAATCCAATGTTCTGCCGAAAGTTTCGTGAAATATGTAACAGATGCGAGCACCTCCACAGAGTTCTGTTGTCTCTATGTTCCTAGCAGTACCTTCGATCGTTGCACAATAACTGCTTGCAAATTTCGTTATAATTTGCAGTAAGGTTTGGCTTTTGTCACCCACATCTTCACCGTATGAGTTAAGAAGGGTTTGGAATTGAGAGACCATCACGTTCACTCGAGTCTGGAGAAAAAATAAACATTAATAATTAATTTAGAATTGATCTGGACAGAAGAGAGATTTTAAAAATTGTTCCTTACCTTCAAATCAGGCAAGCAATCGCGAATGTGATGCATTAGAAGTCGATTGAGTGTTTTGGCTAAGTAAGGCGTTCCATTTCGATTTGCCAGAGTTGGATATTTGCGTTGGAGAAATGCAGCTTCATCTTTAAGTGCATCTTGTATTGTTTTCTTATTATTTATATCTTGTTGTGAGCGATTCACCACGCCGATGATCCCCAATTTTACAGGAATCACTCGACCACAGAGAATATCAATCGCATCGGTACCTGAAAAAAAATTTTTTATTTTAATCTGCGCCAAAAGGGTAATAAGGCTTTAATTTTAATTTATTAAAATAAGTCTAAGTTACCAGCATCCATGAGATCCATTTTAGTGACAACGGCCAGCGTACGTCTTCCATCAGGATCAACATCCTTGCTCAGCTTCAAACTTTCACTCGTAGCCATATCGGTATTCGCAGTGACAACTGCCAGAATTATAGAATTAGGATTGCAAATGTACTTGAGCACCAGTTGACGGATTTGCATTTCGATATCTTCAGGTTGATCGCCTACAGGAACTTTCGTAATTCCAGGCAAATCTATTAATGTTAAGTTTACTACTGAACTCGAGTATATCTTTAAATTGATTGGCTCTGGGCAAATGCCTTTGTTTGCTCCCGCCATCCGATCGGTTTCAGCCTCTATCTCCTTTCGAATATCGTCGAAATTTTTGTAAATCATATTTTTTTTGTGGAGGAACGTCCCCCAATCCTCCGCGTCCAAAGTTCCATCCTCGGCGCATCTGTACTCCCTGTCGTCCTTGGGGGTGTAAACGAGCTGGAGAACTAAAGGTCTACGAGTTACTATCCCTATTCCTCGAGGCAAAAAAGAACGACCCACTAAACTTTCGATTACGGAGGACTTTCCCGAACTCTGAAAACAACCAGGAAAAGTTTTCATAGGTATACGGACTTCTGAGTACTTACTATAGCAAAATACAGTGTTTTTATCTAGAATTGTTTAGTTCATCTACAATTTTTGCAAAATTTTTCAAATTAATTCACACCCCTTTGCAAACTTATTTAAATTGCATGAATATATCTTGTGTTTTTCAATAGAAGTGTCTTAAATCTATAATAAAAATGGATATTTCAAATGACTAATAAAACAGTGACATAGTTTAATTTCTGGATCAAAGGTAAATTTTCTTAATCTATTTTCCAACCTAAAAAACCGCAATGGCCATTAAATTCCAATTGACAAAGAAATTACTAATACCACTTAGACAAGATTACAAGAAAAGACTTAAGAAGTTATCAAAATCATGATTCTTTGAGAAAATCGAGGAAACATGCAATTTAATAGGATTGCTCCAAAAATGGAGAGGGAAATTAAATATCGCAAAAAAGCCATTTGAAAAACTAACCTGAGTTCCCAGGACGACAATCTGGGGCAGCTGAATAGCATCGGCACCGACGGTGTTGAAAACATCCTGGAGTTTGTTGATCACTGGAATCAAAGCTTCCATCGTGAAAAATCAGCAAATCGATCGTCTTTTATAATACGATACAAAGCCGGTTGTAAAAAATCCAACAGTGGAACTTCGAAACGATTCTACCCGCTCTTTTCGTTATTTCTCACAATCCCGAAGTTGCCGAATCCCAACCTTTTTTTGGAGCTCAGGATTAGCTCCACGGTTCTGCAACTCAACCCCTCGTTTTGTTTGCGAATCTTCGAATCTTTTCCGCGAAATCGAAAGGGGTAGATTTTAATACGAACAATACGAACACCACCCCCTTCCACTAATTCCACCTTGCTTGAAACACGCAAGCGTCAAACCGCGAAATTTAATCCAGATTAATCTAGTTTTAACAACAATTGTACTTAATTCGAATCAGTAGAGGAAAATTCAAAATGTACAATGTTAATTTTTGAAGACAATGGAGACAATGCAGTCAATGTATAATTTTAAGGTTATAATTTCCTGAGGACCGTCAAAAATTGGAACTCTATACTCTTTTCAAAAGTAAGTAACCGTTATTTCAAAAAGAGACGAAGCTGGTCTTTGAATATCTAATATCTATATTTCAAATTATATTCGAATATTTCCGCGGAGGTGAATTTTCCAGGTCGATTTTTCCGAACTGTCAAAAGTGCCAAAAAGTGCTCAGCCAGTGAAATTATAAGAAAACGAACAGCTGACGGAAAGAAGAGCTATGATTGGCGGAGAGCGATTCCAAAGTTTTTCACGAGTTTTCTTTTTGCATGTTGCCATGTTCGAGAGAAAATAGTATGTAGATCATCTTCCGAGAAATCTGCATCGTCTCAATCCTCTGAAAGCGGTGCACCAGCTCTATGGCAAGCACGCCATTTGGCTCAAATAGATTTTTTCGCAGGTGGCAGAGAGATAAGTGAAATACTGTCATACCTATTACCCGGTCGTGTATAGATCGGTCTCGAAATGCTGCGATAAATTTTGGGCTGTGGAAAGACTTTTCCGAGGCTAGAAAGTGGTGTACAACAGTATCAGGTTAGCTTCAACAGTTAACACTGCATTAGTATACATTTTCCAGATTTTCTATCCGATTAAGAAATGGATGTAAGCAAGGTTGAAGAGGATGGTCTACGAGGGGCTGCTAATGATGGCGACTGGATCTGTTCTGATACCCAGTAAGCATTTTTGGCTTTGAATCCTTCAGGAAATTTGGATTATTCGAAAATCAAAGTGTGTCCCGGTCGGTGGCATTACTTTTTCGAAGTTTAGTTCATTTGACATTTTTGCTACGTAGTTCTTTTGCATTACAGGTGTGCAAATGTCAACTTTGCGAGAAGAAGTTCCTGTAACAGGTGTGGTAAAGGTTAGTATTTTGTTCATGGTTAAAAGATTTTTAATTTTTGTACTTATGTATTTCTTTTTAATTATCTACTAATACGCCTTTCTCTTATACTTTTGTTTGTGGAACTTTAAATTTTTTTCCTAGGAGTGTCGTTCCAATATTATTTATTTACTTTAAACAAAAGCGTCGTTTTTCCATAAGATATTTAAAATGAATAGATTAAACATTTGTCATTTACACAATTTTTTCACAGATAGAGGAGAGTGTCCGAAAAAGAAAAAGCTAGGTCAAGAAATAGGAAAAGCAGCAGCTGAAAAAAGTAGAGGTTTATTCAGGTGTGTGATTATTTTCGCAGGTTTCACAGCTGTCACATTATGTATTCACAATATTAAAATTGAATTTTATGGACTGTTTTCATTTGGATTAAATAATACAGTTATTTTTAATGAAACTGTTCTTAATACATTTGTTAATACCATTTCAGTGCGGACGACTGGCAATGCAGTAAATGTGGAAATGTAAACTGGGCCCGAAGGCAGCAATGCAATATGTGCAATGCTCCCAAATTCGGGGAAGTAGAGGAAAGAACTGGATACGGTGGTGGTTACAATGACAGAGGGGTAGTCGAATACAAAGAGCGAAGAGAAGACGATGACGACGAATACGACGAGTTTGGACGTCGCAAGAAGAAGAGAAAAATAGAAAACCGCTCGGATGACGATTCCAAGGATTCCCGATATAGCAGTCCACCTCGTGGTAAATCTAAAAGCGTCGAGGAAAAGGAGGAAGATGTTCCTAAGGACGAAGAACAAGAAGAGGAACCGAACGTAATTATCTTTTCAATTTTAAAAATATTAATGAGGGGTCCGATAGGGATAAAAACTAGGCTTAGTAAAAATTGCTTATACGTTAAAGTCTCCTTAAGGTCTCCTCAAGAGCCAATTCTACACTGAACAATCGGAAATAAAGATATTAAGAATTATGTTCACAGAAAGTACATATTTCAATTTAATTTTTCAGGAAGAGGAAGAGGAAGAAGAGGAAGAGGATGAAGATGATGAGGACGATGGTGATTTATCCAAGTATGATCTTAGTGAATGGGACGACCTCGCACCAGCGAAGAACAGGTCAGTTTTAACGAAATAATTCGTTGCATGTTTCCTAAGAATTATATGTCGACATGGTTTCTCTTTCAGTTCAAACGGCAGCACAGTCTCTTTTGAAAATCAACGGATTAGGTAAGCGACCTGAGGTTGAGCACAATCAGAGGTAGCCATTTTGAATTACCAAAAAATGCCCATTAAGAAAACTCTACAACAACTTCTTTTCTTTCTAACTCTCTAAATTTTTCCTTTCTAAAAGAAGAACTCGGATTTTACCTTCGGGTTAATCCAAAGTGGCTCCTTGGTATCTCCTCGCTAGAATCAGAAGATTGCACGATTAAATAAAATTTCCAGAAACGAAGATGATTGTCGCGATTTGGGGACACGAGCCAATAAATTTTGAGCTGCAGTACAGGTTTGACTTGGGTTCTGGGTACAAAGTTGATTCAAAGATCACTCCTTTCAATAAAAGACCTCGAATATTGATCTTTTTCTCTTGAGTAAGGAATTAATTTTCGCGAATTTTCTTCCTTGAGTAAATGAGAATAAAGACGTGATATTCGTTGGCTCTCTTAGAAGAAAAAGATACTTTCTTTTGATGGATTATTATTTTCAGATGAGGCAGAAACACGAGTGCGTAAAAGTCTAGCGAAGGGAGAGGATGGCTGCTACCGTAACGTTCATACAGCACTTTTGGATTATCAGCTCGAAGACGTATACTCGAGGATATCCAGTTATCTATTAGTCTTTATATTTGTTGAAGGTACCTATAGACTCCACTGCAGAGTCAGAGGAAAAAAAGGAAAGATGATCATTAGCCTGGCTATTGAACCTAACGTTCTAATCTTCTGCCTTAGCCTAGTTGAAGAAGCGATTTACATAGTATGAAAACTATCTATAAATATCATATTTCCAAAAGAAAGAAAAACGTGGCCAGCACAATTTTTTCAATTAGAATAATGCTCTCGACTTATTTTTACTAGAGGCTTGAATTCTTAGATTCGTTACACTTTCAGATCTCGGCAGGCATCAATTTACATTTACACATACCTTTGATATGTATATCTAAGCTGCTTCTATAGCATCTCTGCTTCTTAATTCTTCTCCTTTATCTCTTTACTCTCGAATAGCTTCGCTTTTTGTAGTATGAAGTTTCAAGTTGTAAATATATTAAAAAGTAGCTTCCAGGCAACGATCCTTGATCTAAAGAAACCAGTCAACTTATATATTATAATAACATATTAATTGTCTGAGGTTGCAGATTGAAATGCATTCTTAATTTTTGCATTCTTTGTTATTTTTCTTTTTATTTATACGTTTTTCTTGACATTTCAGTATTTTTTGTTAAAAAAAAAAAAAGAAAACATCATTTATTTGCATTATATTCATTTTTATATTTTTTATATTCAATTTTGTGGATTATAAGATTTTGGAAAATTAACTAAAGATCTTTTTGTTTTACTGCAACCTTGTTACTAAAAGTAAATAAAAGAAATAAAATTATGACGATCGTAGATCCAAGTGAACTGGTAGCAGCTGCTAAGTTCATACGAAGAAAAGTGAATCCGAGACTATTATTCTGGATGCCATCGATTGTTTCTCACAATGACTTCTTGTAAATATCTTTATTTTATTTTTCATTTATAATAAAAATCATTCGTCAACAACGTAATTGTTCTTATTCAATTATATCTTCTTATATACCATTAAACGCTACGTAGGGGTCATGATTATGCACAGTGTTGGTCACGAAAGATTCGATGAGGGGCGATATTGTAAGGATTTATGTTGCATTGGGTACATATGTATATATATAGTATGTATATCGTATATATTTACAATTGTGAGTTTGAGCTTGCTCGACTGAGTTTTAAGTAATCTAGCGATAAAGGAAGGACAATAATCTGTCGATCGCGACTTAAACTAAATCTCTTCTTTTATTCGCTATCTTGAATAATTCATTCATTATTAATTAATAATCAATAATTATTCTCGCCCTCGAGTCCTGAATCCCGACGTCGCGAAGACCATCACGATTACGAAAGTTCAGATTTTACAATAATATATACACGTACTGTCATTCGTAACGTTTAGAATTTACAAAGCGTTTGTCTCAGTTCATTCCATTACATTTCGTCTGCATCCAATTTTAAAAAATTATTTGTGTAACACAAAATTTTTCAAAATTTGGATATTTAACAGTAACAATTTTAAAGGCTTATAGAACACATCTTTAAAAATAATTATAAAGTTATTTTTCTGCCTGAAAAATTGATGCTTAGCTAATACACTTTTGTATGCTAGAAAAATAAAGAAACTTATAGGTACATATTGTAATATTACTAAAGAGCCGAAATTTAAGCTGATTCTCATTTAATTGCTTTAAAATTTTGAAAGCGTTTAAAAATGTTTTTAAAAGATTTAAAAATGCATAAAATTCGAAATGTTCAAACTAGAATGAGCTCAAATTTCAAATTTTAAATTTAGAATATAAAATATTTAAATAATTTGAATTTCCAAACTTATTCATTTCAAAGAACTAGTAAATTAGAAGTGCTGGAATTGAAAAATTTCAAACTTTAAAATAAAAATACTAAATATAATTTTAATGTAAAATTTGCCTGAGTTTGAAACATTTGATAAATGTCCAAGTCAATTTTCTTCACAGAAAAATGGTAATTCATAATTTCCCATGCAAAACATCTTCTATAACCCTTGTATGCAATATAAAAATCTTGCTCTAAATTGGCAAATTTACAAAAAACTCTCCTCTGACTAATTACACAGAATCAGACCCAGGCGAAAAGCAACAGACTAACCGACTAATTATATCCAAAGTCTCTAGCGATCGACGATTTTCAACGATCGAGTGTTGGGACGGCGAAGATCCAATGATAAATGCAATGAAAACGATCGACGCCGGAGACGTGGCGACTCGAGAGTATATTCTAATCGCATCGACAGGTTTATCAGAAGACCAAAAGGAGAATAGGGCCCAAGCTCTACTTGGGCATGAAGAACTGCTGATGTGAGTGAGAGTTAGATTGCGGATGCATGTTAGGATGAGGAGGTGGTCCGCTACCCCTCGTACCTGTTGCGTAAAGTTGCTGCTGAAAATTATGAAATTGCTGAGCATAGTTAGGGTCAGACATACTGGGCCCACCGCCGACGAAGGGACTGTTTTTAAAATTACTAGAGCCACCACCCATGCTGGGAGGAAGTGGTTGCGTCGCATCAGGTGGAGGTCCAAGCCCCATGGGTCCGCCTTTGTTCCCAGGTCCGTACATGCCAGGGTTGTTATTCTGGCCAGGCATTTGCGGTCCTGGTACCATGTCTGATGGGAAGACTTTGTCTTGGTCCATGGGGCTTCCAGGGAAGACGCCACCGCCGACCATATGCTGCATTCTCATAATTGGTTGTTGCCGAATTCCACCACCAACAGGCCTCATCGAATGCATGTTAACTTGAGAATTCATAGGTTGTGCGTCCATCCTAGGAGAACCACCCATTCCTGGTGGAAGTCCCTGTGGTCCTGAATGTGGAACCATGTTACCAGGCATGCCTTGGTGAGGTCCCATATTGTTAGGTACACAACCGTTTGGGAAGTAGTGAATATTCGCTGAGGGAGAGTTCATTTTGTTGTCGAGGGGATTTGTAAAGCGCTGAAGGAAGTCAAGACTTGGAGGTCCTCGAGGCGCATGACTTACATTTGGCCTTGCTGGTAGATACTGTATAGTATTCGGTGCACTTGGTTTTACCTGAAAAGAAGATTTTAATATAGAAAATCTTTGGGTTTAATTTCCAAACAACAAGGTTATACCTTGTTGAAGTCTTTCTGGGAGGTTCTAACTTAAAAGCCTAATGAAGCCAGAGGGGCAAATTCTAGGACCCAAAAAACTGAGATTGATTATAACAGGAGTTGAGCCTATATATATAGAGACATTTCATTCTTACTTGAACATTTGCGCCATTATAGGGACTCGGTCCAGAGACGTGAACGTGAGAATGTCCATGAGGATGAGGTCCATGAGAGTGAGGATGATTATGTCCACCAGGCATGAGTCTCGAAGGAGGTCCAAGTGGATTTTCTCCAACACCTCCACCCCCTCCTGGATAAGGACCACCTTGAGGTCCAACGTTTGGATTATGTGGAGGACCTCCCCCAGGGTTTCCTCCAGGACCTCCCATCATACCATGCGTCATCATTGAATGATGATGGCTCATCTTATTCGGAACACCTGGACTTCCAGTGTGCGGCGTTGGACTGTAACTGGTTGGAGGTCCTCCTAATCCCATACACATTCCAGAAACATCCCCAGCCTCACTAGTAGGACCAGGCATATGGCATCCTCCATTTAATTCACCTCCACCCTGCATCTGCATCATGTGCATTCCATGTGGGTTTCCAAATGGCATTATTCCTTGGTTTCCAGAATGCATTGGACCTCCATCATTACCCAGAGCATTGCTAGTAGCAGTATTTGTTAACTGTTGACTCATTTGCGCAAGTGATGTAATGGGGTCAAAATGATTTGTACTCATGGTTCCCAAGCTTCCAAGTCGAACTCCCATATTATTTGGATTTAGAGGAACGTTATCAGACTGGCTAACGTTCACAGAAGGTCTGCTACAAGGGAAAGAGCCTCCTTGACCAATCATCGATGGTGGCATTCCTTGATTGTTCGGATTCCCCTGATTTTGTTGTTGTTGTTGCTGCTGCTGCTGCTGTTGTTGTTGTTGCTGTTGTTGTTGCTGCTGCTGTTGTTGTTGAATTTGCTGCTGTTGCAGATCTTTTTGCGATGGTGGAGAGGTTTCTGATTTCGTATTTGGCGATGCAGGAATTGTTCTTGGAGGTCCCATGCTGTCCTGGAGGTTTGGATTGTGAGGCGCCGGACTGCTCTGAGCACTTGCTGTTGTTTTATTGTTCTGTTTGCTCGAGTCCGCTGGAGTGTGAGGTGCGACACTTCCCGGTGTGTGAGGAGTATGTGGGGTATGGGGACTGTGAAGAGACCCAGTGAATCCTCTATTTGCACTGTCCATCGATGGACTCACGACATCCGATCTCGACGAAAACTGATTATTATTTTCCATACTTCCCGAAAGCATTCGATTCGGAATATCAGTGCTGCTTGTCGTTGTACTTCTGCAAAAAATTAAAGAACACATATTTGTAGTTAATATAAAACAATCAAAATATTGTTAGAAAGCCGATTTGTAAATGTATAAAAAGATACTTACGCAGGTAAACTGCCGTCTTTGAGACTTGTATTAGGTTGCTTCTGTATTGTTAATTCCTGGCCCTCAAAAGTATTGAGATACTGGATTTGTTGAGGACTAGGGACTGGCATTAGGTTCGCTTCCTTTACACCGGCAGCGTTTACTGCTCCACCGTGTTGCTTGTTTTGTTGAGCTAAAGATTGCAGCGTCCGACAGAACATACCATCCACTAAAAGAACATGACAAGAATTCTAACGCTCTTACAAAAAAAGTATTTGAGTTTTGAGGACATTTTGCAACCTGTTTAGTATTTATATTATGATTAGAAGAATATACAAAGTGGTTACAACAATAAAATTCAAATGAAAATAACTTCTGAAAAAAATATATCTAATAAATTAACAAATCTAACAAAATAGACTTGAAATTTAATTTAAATTCTTGAAAATAACTTAGTAGCGAAAGGACAAAAATAAGAATTGAGAAATTTACCGTTTGGAGGTTGAGAAGAAGGAAAGTCAAGAGAAGAATCCTTCTGAGGTGTCGCTCCGCCAGGACTGAGAGCGGCAAGATGAGCATGAGAAACTGGAGTTCCGGGATTACTGTGGTTTAATCTCGTCGAAGAAGCCGTATTTACGGATCCTACAGTTGGGTTGGGAGAGTCCTGGCTAGTAGGACTCTGTCCTGGCAAGTGGCTAGACCTCTGGTTTCCAAGTTGAAATTGTCTGTTGCAATCAGCGGGAGAATTTAACGCTGAACTCGCCCTAGGCGAAGGAAGCGAGAGGTTACTAGTAGGGTTATTAGGGGAGGAAGGATTTGGACTTTGAGTGGCAATCGGTACGCTAGCAGATCTTGTCGTCTGGTGATAAGGGGGAGGAGGACCTTGACTGCGTGGCATACCTCCAACCATTCCAGATCCTCTGAGAGGTCCGCCGGGACTACCTACGCCAACCTGGTGAAAAATACATTTATCAGTTATTAAAAGTATTTTAAACTATGAGGCTGATTATATTACAATCAATTTTCCTAAGCAATAAATCCTACCCTTAAATATTTTGTATCAGCTTTTTATTACATAGTAACTAATCTTTATGTTCGAAATATATAACTCACTTTTCCCTTTCCATCTAGAAATTGTTGTTGAAGTTTGTGCCACTCCATGCCCGGTGGACACTGATTCGGAAGAGCATTTGGTGGAACGTTAGAAGACGGGCAAGAAGAAGGGCCTCCTGGTGCGGAATCTAAAGATCCACAGGGATCCTCTTTTTGCTCTGGGAAGAGAAGCATTTGCATCTTGCGAATAGTCGCCAATTGGACTTCACGGTGTTGCCTCTGTTGCGGAGTGAGATTCTCGTCAGGAACCTTAACACCCTGCAAGGAAGGTACACCCCCTGGACCGGGACTTCCTATCAGACGTGGACTGTGGCCCATGTTTGGCATTGGTTGAGGCTGGGAAGTTGGTACTGGAAAAGAATAAAAAAGAAAAGTAATATAATTAGATACTATTAACAAATTAGAAACTATTTTCAGGCTTTGAACTCTTCTGTGGAGTAGTGAAAAAATAAATACTTGAGTCAATTATTTTGTTAGTAAGCGTGAAAGTGCCAATTTTTTGTTGTTGTTTCAACCACTTCATTATGTGATATAATAATTGAATCACCTGCTAAATTGATTAAATCAATTAATAAAAATTTTTGAAGTTCTCAACTATCAACATTTTGCATTGCCCTAAAAAAAAGTATCAAAAGAAACTTTTTTCTAATATGCAAATTAACTAAGATGAAGCAATTAATGAAAATTAAGTGCTAAGAAAATGTTGAGAGGCAGTGTAATTACACAGTGCAATATTAAAAGTTTGAGTCATTTGTGTATAGAAAAGATTCTTTGACACAATTCGTGAAAAAAGTATCTGTTAATACTATTAGAAAAAGTATTAAAAACTTAGCCTCGTGCCAAAAATGAAGCGAAAAGTTAAGAAATGAATGGAGTTCGAAGCATAAAAAAAGTTTCCATATAATACCTGGATTATTGGGAGAGGTCGGCACGAGGCAAGGCACATCTATGTTCGGGTCGTCCAAAGACGATTCAGGATTACCCAAGGAATTGCCATTCAAATTCCGGAGGTTGGGCGTTTCAGGCCAGAAGGAAGGCGCATGCGGATCCAAAGCAGGCAAATCTGGTGGCTGTTCCGTTGGGAACGTTGTTCCTCCCTGATGGCCCTTTTGCTTCATATTCGCAAGGTTGTTTAACCATTGCGCGGGGTTTTGACGAAATTGGTTTACTTTGTTGGGATGTTTCTATAACAAAAAAGAAAACAGTTTAAAGTATAATAACCATAACAGGACTGTCAACGTGGCTACAGAACGTAAAAATTTCTACTTTTAATTCCTTTTGAGTAAATCGAGAAATGTGAAAAAAATAAAGAAGAAAAATAAAAACAACTTCAAATATAACTATACCTCTAGGTATTTCTTAGTGCCTGGTTGAGCACAATGGTAGGCAATAATTGAAGGATATTGGCCTTGCATACAAGCTTCTGCGGCCTTGTTTGCGAGAGTCGTGGAGAATACGAAGATTTGACTCTGCTGCTGCATATACTGGGCTTCTCCACTACTTGCTCCAGTTCCCATTTGTTTTGTGAGCACGTTGCTTACTAATGGCTGGACACCTTCGGTTGGGATTCCGACATTTGTAGGACAATCTTTTTCACAAAAGGGAAATATTTAATTAAATATTGAGTATAGTCCTAATAAAAATATTTTAAATCAGAGAAGTCTTAAACTATGTGTCGAAGAAAGAAAAATACCTGCGGGTAGTTCATCTGTAGGATTACTGTCCTCTTGTTTGACTGAATTTAAAATTGGTTGGCTAGAGCTGCCATTCTGGTTATCGGAAGTCATATTTTCTCCGTTTGCTGGATCTAGCGAAGGATCTCTTGGACATTCAGTCGTGTCCTCTGTTGTGGCATCTTCTGTGTTTGCAGAGTTAGATTCTTCTTTAATTTTTACCCGATCCGCATCTGGCTCCTCCTTTACCACTGCGACGGGTGCACAACTAGGTTCGCTTGCTTTCTTTTCCGTCTTCATTTTTGCAGACTCAGATCGGATCTTCTGTCATCAGACTTTTGTGCGATTCAGATTAACCACAATACTCATGGTCAGGATTTGTCTGTTGGTGAAAACAAAATGATAATCTTATTAATTTAATATAAATCTTAAACGGAATTTTGTATGATTATTTCCTGTGGAAAGCTAAAATAAAAATCTCACAGACTATACAGATATATTTGGAATAATATTTCAAAATACGAATGATTTTCTACATAATAAAATAACTGTGTTTATTTTATTGTTTTCAAATTCTCACTATTATCAGTAAAGAAATTATTTTTAGTATCTTCTTTATCAACGACATTACATAATATCAACGGCGCTTGTTGTTAAAGTTAAATTTATTGCCATATTGATTTGTATAGAAAAATTTTAGAAGTTTCACTCCGTACTTATAATCAAAAATAATTATACAACTACTGACGCTTGATAATAAAGATGAACTTACTGATAGAAAAAATTATATTTCAACATCAATGAATGTTTGCTTTTGAATAAATATACGCTGTGAGGTAATGTATACATATGAGAAGAATGTAAATAGAGATTTAAAATTTAGTGAAATATATATATGTACTTGGCAAACAATGTTAGCAAGGCATTAGATATTTCAGATACTTTTTTTTCAAATCAATAATTATTAAATTGTGTAATTTCTAAATCATATAATGGAGATTCAATTTTAAATACAAGCCAATTTTCTAAAAACAACTACAATGCAACTTCATAACAACCCTTAAATTTATTTTAGACTACTTTGGACTACTTTTAAAATAATCAAAATTGGTAAAATTAAAATTTTTCTTATCCATAGATCTTTACTTATTTTTAGTCTATTTGAACAGAATTATTTTGTAATTCTGAGATCTCTATAAACTTGCTCCAGAAATCCATCTCGAAAATATCTCTACAAATAAAACTAAAATTTAGTGCTTTTATACAGACTTTTGTTTTGCTTCTTTTGATGCATATTCTAAGATAAAATCTGAGATTGCAATCATTATCATGAATTCTAAAACGTCAAAATTGATTTTGATTTTACCAAATTTTTTGTCTTTTTTATCTACTCAATCAAAACTTTCTCAAATGAAAAGTCTTCAAATTTGATATTTAAAAAATTACTTCCTCTATAACCCTCAAATTGACCTTAATATATCATCGAAATTCTTTTCTAGATTTAAATATGTATCCACAAGGGTCAAACAAAACACACCCAGTGCCTATTTTCACTTTAATTAACTCTCGTACTCCAAAAAATCTCTCAACAATGCACTAAAATAAAATCTCTATAATTATATCACTTTTTTCATGAGACTTGACCTGAGAAAACACAGGTATGCTTAGAAAAGTAATTGCTTACCCTTTAGACAACAGAGATAATAAAGTTCTGCTGAACTCCAAATTTCACGACAATTGTTAACCACAAACTTAGAAATGTGCGTTCGTTTCGCTCAGGAACGTAGGAGCATTCTCGTAGAAGACTTTTACACTGAGTTGCGGAGGACTGTGATTTCTAGAGTGCACTAGGAGTCAGCGTGATCCCGGTTGGTTACTTGCTTGGCGGGCATCGGAGTTCTGGAGTTGGCCGGGAAACCCGGGAAGAAAAGAAAACCAGATCCCGCGATTGGAAAGCGGATCCGAAATTGTCGAAGGAAGACGAGGGAATCTCGAGAATCTCGAGGGAGTTGGAAACGGACGAAATAGCCAAGTGTCACCCCCGGGTCCACAATAAGTAAGCAGCGCGCATCTCGAAGTAGCTTATCTCTTGGGTGTAAGGAACTTGTTTTAGTAGCCCTCGAACACCCTAAACATCCGAACTGGGGCCAACGCACGCCGCACTTAAATCTTTCGACCTCTCGCGAGCATTGTTCTTCAACTTTATTTGTCACTTCATGGTCGCTTTGATTATTTATTTCTTTTACGCACGGCTGCCAACCGCTAGTCGAAAGTTGGACACCGTATTAATGCGTCGCGCGAAACAAGGACGGAAATCCAACTGGTAGGATAAAGATGGAGGACCTGGAGCAGGTTGATCACAGTGATCATAAGTTACTATTTTGATAGTTCTTTTTCCAAATTTTTTCCTCTCAACTCCCCCCCCCATCCTTCTTCACTGTATAAACATTTTAAAAGCATTTTTCATTATTTTTTGTCGGAAGTGTGCAACGCTCGTAGAAATAAAGGTTTGAAAGTTTGATCGTCACCGGCATTTTAGAGGAAAATCCAGGAAAATCGGCAATTAAATACATACATATACATTTCCCAGTATGAATGGTGGTACATATGCAACGTTTTTGATTCGTTGTGATTCGCTGGAAGCGGAATTTGGTTACTAGATTCCCTATATGGATTCGCAGAAGACGCCATTTTGAACGCGGTGTGTGGCGGCAAATTCAAATGGTTCAATAGTAGGATAATTTTAAACTCCAAATTTTTTATTTTGCATTACTTTAAAGTTAACAATGCTTTATGTTATCTATTCATCAAAAATCTAGATAAAAGTTATAAAAAATATAATTTTACTTTTTAGGTCAAGCAGTTCTGTCTTTTCCCTGTTTTATCCGAAGTTTTGATCTACGTTTAGAATTGTTTAATCGGGATTCGGGACTATTCGGGATTCCATTGTACTGAGGCCACTGAGGCCTATAAAGGAGGGATAAAGAAAGAATTACGAAGGAAAGAATACATATTTCACTATTCCTCCGATTGCTCCGGTAATTTTAACAGCTGATCGACCGAAGAAGAAATATTTATCAACAAATTACATCAAGAGAATTGCTTTTTGTCACTCCTAGGAAGTTTCCCGGATTTCTGGGACTGCTGGATTTTATTTTCAATTGTTTTTTAGCATTAGACACAATCTTATAATTTACAACTAAAAATAGGTGTGTATATTCTGCTTTTATTTCTTTTTATTATAACTGGGAAAAGTGGAAATTCTATTAATCGAATTTATTTCAATGTAAAAGTTAAAACATTTCAGAGCTACTATTTTTTGGTTATGATTGTACATTATGATTATGTTATATTATTAATTAATTAATTATATTTTTTAATTTAAATTAAGTGTGCACTTTATGATTAATGATTCTAATTTTCCCCAATACAGAATTGACCTTATTTACAGCTTCAGATTTTTGAACAATGGCTCAATTGGAATTGGATCTTCAATTTACTCAGGGTTTGAGATATTTGCATTCGGTAAATAAAGATTCAGTTGAACAATTAAGATCTCTTCTGGATGAAGCGATTCGACAAAAACATGGTGCTACTAAAATGCTTTGTAATGTTTTGCATAAGAAGGTAATTTTTCGATATTCCCAATTAAAATGAGATTTCTATCACTTGTAATACTGAAATATTTCTTTTATAGTTTCGAAGGTCTGAGTAGCAAGTCGAATTCACTAACATATTTCATTAAAAATTTGTGTTTGATTGATATTCAAAATATATTATTTTATAAATTACAGTATACCATGGAGGAGCCCGTTTTGAGTGATCACAGCAGTGGGAGCAGTAAGAAGAGTAAAAGTTCATCCTCAAAACATTCGAGCAAGTCTAGTAAAAACAGTTCGCCAGTGAACGTACCAGCTCGTGATACTCCTCCGGATGCTTTACAATCTGATGATAACCTGGCCCTCGAAATTTTAGAGGACGACTTGACTTGCGTAATTTGCAAGGGCATGGATGTTGGAGCCAGGAACAGACTCGTTGAATGTGCCATTTGCCACTGTTTGTACCACCAGGAATGTCATGCATTTCCCATTCAAGATTCACAAATTGACGTTCCTGGAGTCGCATGGCATTGCTTCACATGCACAAGCAATCAGCAACCACAGGTTTGTTTTAATTCAAAGATTTTTTAATCTTTTAATTTCAGAAGTAAGATACTATTTTTCGATACGATTTATTCCCGTTTATTATTCTTGCAGTCCTCGAAGGAAGGAGCATCGCCAAAAGCTGTAACAGAAGGAAAGTCGAAAAAGGAAAAGAAATCTTCTTCGAGTGAGTATTGTAAAGTTTGAAGATCCATCAGTTTAGCTGGAGACTTTCCATCTTTTCTAACACAATTTTAAAGACAGAATCTTGGTATTTGGACGTATCGAAATATTCCTTCGAAATGGGACAAATACTTCTTCTTAAATGCTCAACTTTTATATTTTGAATCTTCTTATGAATGGAATTAGGAACACACACCAAAAGAAGTTTGGCACATTTTTGTATAATATACATATCGACATTTAAGAATTGATTTTCATGATTTCTCTTTTTGAGTATGTTACAGGCATGCTTTATCCTCTCCGTCTCAGGAAGGAAACTCGATCGTGATATTTCCTCAATGGTTACCTTTATATTCAACTGCATGCGACTCTTCTTTTGATGTGTGTAAATTGCATCGATTCTCGAAGTATCTAGTTCGAAAGCATTCTAAATTCCTGAACGAAATTGAAATCGTGAGAATTGGTTTGAATAAACTTCGAACTAGGTCCTTGATTTATAGAAAAAGAAAATAATCAATTGATAAAAATGGTCTGACTTTTTTCTTGGTTTCAGGTTCAAAGCACGATAAATATAAATCATCAAGTGGCCTTAATCAAACACAGTCAATTAATGGAAGTAGCAGTAGCAATAGTAACAATTCAAGTAGTGGGTCCAAAAACATACCCATACCCAATATTCAAATAATTAGCGGCGACAAGCGATTGCGAGATATGATGAAAAAAGCAAAACAGGACAAAAGGAGCACATCTAGCAGTAAACATTCTTCTAGTTCCTCCTACTCGTCTTCTTCTAAATCTTCCCACGAAAAATCACTCCTATATAAAATGAAATCGGGTTCTGAGTAAACTTTGATATTCACTTTGCTTTGAAAAGAACCATTTTTAATTCTAGGGATTTTGTTACTTACTTTTTTGAAGAAAAATACTTTTGTACTGTAATTTAAGTTACAATTATTTAATGAATCAATTTTAACTACAAAATATTTGCAAGTATGGATGACACTATTAATTTTTTTTTATTTTACCAAACAATTTTATAATATTATGCCTTCTTTCTTTTTTCTGGAAAAGGAAATTTGTATATTGAGTACTTTTATACATATTCTATTTAGACTGTCCCAATGTAATGTATTATAATATACGATCAATTGGCCATGAAAGTGTTTTAGTCGCATGTGTCTGTATTTGAATCTATTTTTAAGAATTTGAATATAACGAGCTTTGATGATTAATATCATAATTAAAAACTATTTTATTTCTGGCATGTGCCTTGTACCATCTCACTTTTCTGATAGAATAATGACTAATTTACATTCAATTTTGAAAATTTAAAATTTAGAGGAGGAGGATAGAATGAGGTAGAGAGCGATTCATTTATAATACCAATATATTTTTGCGATTTTTAATTTCAAAGGTTTAATTGTTTGTCCCTACGTCCCATTGAAAATTTGGCAAGAGTCATTTCGTTTCTCAAGTGTAACTTAGTCTCTAAGTTTCGGGTGAAGGGATACGAGGGTGGGAACATATTTACAACGGGTCATGTGGATTACATTAGCATGCGCGCACACTCTTTCACTCTATCACTCTATATCTATATATGTATGCAAAACACGTTCGCGTGTATTAATAAATACATACATATATATACTTAGATATAAATCTCGTACTCGCAAACCATACACTCACTCGCCTTTACATACGCCACTGTGTTTATTTATAAGTAGTAGAGTTAGTACATTCACCTCCAACGGGCGATAGAAGAAGACAATTCGCTCTTTAAAATGCGAAAAGTTTCTTCCACTCGATTCCAGAAAGAAAAACTCCAATCAATCTCAACTATGTCTCCTTTCTAATTTTTGTTTCGATATCCGATTCAATACAAACATTGATTTTTATAGTTACGAGAAAGCAATCTGATTGATTGGAGTTGTAATAAAATTGTCGATAAAATCCTTTCCACGAATCAGTCAAGATTGCTATCGTCGAAAGAATAATATCAACAAACCCTAATTTCTAGCGGCGATTTAGTCTCTGTCTCAACTCTCCCTTAATCTACAGAATGTAATGTTACTTAGTCACGGTCCTGCGCTCGACCGTCCTTACACTTCGAATTGCATTTACGTTACACGCACAATTGACAAGCTTTATTTTTTCAACTTGGATGGAGTCGACGGTCAATAGGCTTATAATTACGTCGAAGTATAATCCGGACGTATTCGGGCATTTCGATGCGTACTTCTCGCCAGAATTTTATTTCCCCTATCGTCTTTCCGCTCCCCTATTACTTTTTTTTTTCTTAAATCCGCCTTTAATTAAGGCTACAGCGCGAGAAAAGTCAATCTGTGCGTCGCAACTAAAATTCAAAAAAATCTTAAACGAGTTTTTACACTTTACAATTACAAAAAAAAGCCTGTAGAAAATAATCTTTCTTTGCTTCTGATGGTTTCAGATCGGACAAAACAACTTTAATAAATAAAATAAAAAAAAATAAATCAACTCAGAAAAATATTACGTCCACTCCAGTATAAAAATTTATCGGTGTCTATCGATCGATAAAAAAAGAAATCGCTACAAAGTTGAGATGAGGATTTAGAAAAAGCTTGTAAAAGTAGAAAATGTAAATCTGACAATTCCTTGAGTTAACTCTGTACAGCGCCGTCACCGTGAGAAGCTGGGACCGGATTGCACATAAGACTATAAATTCAACGCAATCTACGCTTAACGAGACTCGATGTCTTCTCCACGAATTAAATAAAGATCGAGGGGAAGGCGATTCGAGCCCGGAAGACCGTGTTAAAAATTACAATCGACGCAGATTGACGTGCGAACCGCGACATTAGAGCGATCGCTACAAGACGTGGGTTCGTAAAGCTAGTTTTTTTCGTAGTATAAATAAATACAGTACATATAGAGATACATAGGGTCCTCGGTCCCCGGAAACCAAAAACTCAAGAGTAAATGAGTATTAAGTACAAGAGATTTTTTTTAGGTTTCTGGTTTCCAAGAATTGCGACTTTTCGTCCACTCTTCGCACAGATCTTGGCAGATCTAAGGTAGTCCCAACTGACACATTACAATAATAATAATAATATTAATAATAATATAATAATAATAATAATTAATCATAAACATTCGTTCATTGCGCATAGAGAGCCTTGGCAGTGCGCGCGCTGAGTCTTATAAATAAATGCATTTGCCTGAGGCACGTTAAATGCAAAAAGTAATTTAAAACAATTATTTAAATGCACTGGAAGGAGTATTGCAGTAATCTATCAATTCGAGATTCGAAAAAATCGTGGATTGTTGCGTATCGTTGCACTCACATCATTAAAGTACACGATTTCTTATTCCTTTTTTTTTTAACCTATCGGTACCGAATTGCCTCGAACACTGGTATAAAAGGTTTGAAAATCCTACGCTTACAACAAATTACAATAATGGTGAAAATGGGATGACAAGATGAGGGATGATGGCCAGTTTATAACCAGAGTGAATTCTGTTTCTAGGTTTCTTTTAGCGAAATTTCTATAAGGACTCGAATATTGAAGTCAGCAATTTTGGTAAAAGGAACCTGAAGAGATTTCAGCCTGGCTTAAATGTATGACATAATGACAAACATGATAGCAATATACGTTCTTGGGGTAAATAATGTTATTCTAAATACAATAGATTAGTAGAGTACTGATTAGCGTAACGAAAGTCAAATTTTACAAAATCGTCTAATAACGATCGCGCCTGCAACAATAAACGTTGCGACTATACGCAATAATAATAATACTAATAATAGTCTTAATGATAATCTCAAAAATTTATCATAATATTTAATCAATGATAATAACTAATAATAACGTAAAAAAATAATTAAAAAAAAAGCGAGAGAATAAGATTACGTACTTGGAATACGTATAGCTAGGCCTAGAGTAGACTGAGCTGCTCTCATAACTTTGACCCCCCCCCTCCCCCAAACTCTTTTCCCTATAACCTTAGTTACCGTAGAAATTTAATATCTTTTTTCTATTCTGCTCTTCCTTCGTCCCTTTATTTTACATATATAGTCCCTCTCTAGCTAGCTCACTACAATCCGCGTCTGTTGTGTGATTTCTTGCTTCTCATATATATATATATATATATAT